>BQNB010081238.1:0-18991 GCA_026074375.1 Tanacetum coccineum
GAAGTATTTATAGAATCACCCTCAGCAGTATTAACTTGAACTGGCAGCACTAAATTATGCCTAACAGTAGTAAGTAACCCGGCAGTAGTAACTCAACAGCATCAACATAAGCTTAGCAGCATTAATGTATACCAGCAGTAGAAACTTTATGCTTAGTAGCATTAAGTTATATTACCATTATTAACCTAAGGCTAACAGCATTAAGTTTCAGTTACCAGCATTAATTTCAATTTTATTCGAAAAAGGACTTCTATCATCAATTAGTTCTTCTTACAAGCTCTCTTTCTGTTTTTATGCTCACAATATCTCTCAATTCTTTTTTGCTTACAAAATCACTCTTTTCTATTTTTATTCACACATCTCTCTTTCTGTTTTTTAACTCACAACATCTCGCTTTTCTTTTTGCTCACCAAATTTGACAATTTTGTACAAAGTTCCATCAATTCCAATAGTTTCATACTGTCCTCCCCACTTCCAAGTGTGTAACCTCTTGAGAGAGGTGGATCATTGGACTTTTTAAATGTAGTCTCAAACCTAGTTTGAGCATCTACACTCCCAATATGGTATCTTGGCACCTAAGACCACTACCTGAATTAGTTCCCTGAGGAAAAGACTCATTAAGTGTTTCTATAGATTAGGTCCTATTTAAGTTACCACTGTCATGTTCTGCATCTAAGCTAGAAGCAGTAGTGGCAGCCCTTTCCATTCTGTCTTCCCACTCCTTATAGACAGTCTCATCTACAACAAGGTTAATAGGTCCACTAGACTGAGATATCTTAGTGGTCCTTATGGCTTTCCTATGTTTGTGGGTCTTTTTGGGTTGACATGATGATGGAACAATGATTGGTTTCTTTATTGTAGAGTTGAGTAAATATGGATGTGGGTTGGGGGTTATCCTGACTCTTCATCCATATCTACTTGATGTATCAATCATTTTCATTCATTCTCAATTGACCTCCCCTCAAATAATGCTTCAAGGGTTAAGAATTTGCTCAGCAATTGTAACTCTAATGATATCCCAGCAGTACTAACTTTGGCTCAGCAGTACTAACTTTTGCCTGGCAGTACTAATTTTCTGCCTAGCAGTATAAACAAAATAGTTACCAGTAGAAACCCAATACTAATCATCAATCTCATTACTAAACCCGTGTAAGCAGCACTAACTAAGCCTAGCAGCATTAAGAGATATCTAACAGTATTAACTCTGTCTTCAATAATTATACAACAACATGCCTCTATTCATCACAAGCACACTAGAAAAGACTAGATAGACATGTGAGAATTCATGAGGATCCATATTTATGCATAACCCATGAATAAAAGTTAAGAACTGTTATCCAAACACATTAACCTCCCCTCAAACAATACTTCAGAGATTAAGTAATCTAATGCTAGCAATTAGAAAGTTAAACCTGCTAACATCAAAAGCCTTTGTGAGAAGATCTGCAACATTGTGGTCTGTATGAATCTTTATCACCTAAATCAACTTCTTCTAATAACAATCTCTGATGAAATGGTGCCTAATCTCTATGTGCTTGGTTTTAGAGTGAAACACTGGATTCTTCACAATACAAATGGTGCTTTCATTATCAATGAAAATCTTGGTGTTCATGAATTTGAATCCATAATCAAGCATTTGATTTTGAATCCATAGCACCTGACCATAGCAATTAGCAGCAGCAACATTCTCTGCTTTAGTAGTAGAATTTACAACTATAGTCTGCTTCTTACATTGCCATGAAATCAACCTCTTGCCAAGAAATTGACAACCTCCTGTTGTGCATTTCCTGTCAAGACCAGCTCCAACATAATCACTATCTGAAAAAGCTTCTAAGTCAAATGGTGAATCCCTAGAATACCAAAGCCCCAATTTAGGTAGACCTTTCAAGTATCTAAAGATCCTCTTCACAGCATGAAGATGTGAAGTCTTTGGAGTAACTTGAAACCTTGCACAAGCACAAACAGCAAAAGTTATATCTGGTCTAGAAGCTGTTAAGTACATCAATGATCTAATCATTGATCTGTATAAATGAACATCCACACTATCAGCTTCTTCATCCTTGATCAATGCCTTGTTAGGTTCCATGGGAGTGCTTGCTGTCTTTATAGTGGCAAAATCAAACTTCTTCAATATGTCAACCACATATTTGTCTTAGCTAATGAAGATTCCATCCTTTTTCTGCTGTACTTGTAACCCTAAGAAGAAAGTGAGTTCCCCCATAGAACTCATCTGGAATCTCTTATGCATCAAACCTTCAAACTCATCACATAGGGACTTCTTAGTTGACCCAAAGATGATATCATCAACATACACCTGTACTAATAAGATGTTAGGATTTCATTTTATGTGACGATATTACGGAATTATCGTAGCTTTTATATAGTTCATACACAAGGACTAAATTAGCCAATAGTGCATAGTTTAGTTAAGTATGGGCTATAAATACCCCTCCATAGCTTCCATGGAGGGGTTGAGACTTTGTAAACTTTCACTTTCATTTTTAATAAAACACACACACTTTTAATTCTCTCCCTCTACTCTCTCTCTCTCTACAAAACATAACTAGTTTCATATGGTTTGATTCACCTAGACCACCGGATCTATGATTCTTTAGTCTGTCATTCCCAAGCAATAATGGGATGTTTCACCTATATGGCTTCAATATAGACCTCTTCAATGAGGACTAACTCCATCATCTTCTTAAGCTCATCCTCATATAAGTCTTTAGGATCTTTGGTTTGTTGTCTTTGAGAAGCATCTGACCCTGAAGGTTTAGCTGTCTTCAATCTCTTTGAGCTTCTCTGTCCCAACTGAATCCCTGGTCTCTTGAATCTTTCACTTTCCTGCTTGGAATCCATAGGAATGAAGTCTTGCATCTTTTCCCAAACTGGAGTGAACTTTTCTTCTATTTGCTCAAAAGTCATTCCTTTGAAATCTTTAGTCTTCCATCCTGCATGACTTCTCAATACTACCATGTATAACTTTCTTCTTTCAGACTTTGTATCTAACTTACTTTGCTGAGCTTGATACTTTTTTATTTGAGCCAAATTCTTTTGATACTTGATGAGCTCATTAATCAATTCAGTTTTCTCTTACAATGACAGATCCTGTTCAGCTTGTTCATATTCTGCCATGTGCTTGTTAACCATTTCATTACTCCTATCAAGCTCATCAATCATTAGTCTGAGTTCTTCTTCAGCTTGAAGCCTTGTAATTTCAGAATCTCTCTCAGCTTGTTCTTTGAGCACTCGCGCTTCCTGAGCAAATTCTTCTACCAATTCTCTAGCAACCTGAGCATCTAGCTATTCCTGAGCCTTTTTCTTCTTAGGACTTGTAGACTCAACCATTTTCTCCTTTCCTTTTCCTTTTGTACTGTAAGTTGGAGTACTTATGGTGTGAGAAGGCTGAGAAAACTCAAGTATAATCCCTCTTGAAACTCTTGTTCTTCTTGAGTATGGTGTAGTAATGCTGGCAGTGGTAGAAACAGCAGCAGTGGGATCTCTTTGACTAGCAGTGGCAATAGCAGGGGAAACAGTTGCACTAGCAGTGGCAACTGGTGCACTAACAGGGGCAACTAGAGGACTAGCAGTGGTAAAAGTAGACTTCAAACCTCCACTGGCTAGAATGTTTATAGCTTCTAGAGTACCCAAAACATTAGCCATTACACCTGAACTGTCACTTCCCTTCTCAGTACTCCTACTACTATCTTTTGGAGCATCACCCTTTAAGAAATCCTCCCCTTGATCTATCCCCCCGTGTTTAGATCATCCTCTTATACAATTCCTTCTCTTCTTTGCTCATTTTCTTCAAGGGTTTTTAACTCTAGTCTTCAACTGTGTGATTTCCAGGTCTTGACTTGTAATCCTTTGCCCCATAACCACCTGTTGTTGTTGTAAAGTGGTACACAGTTCCATCAATTCATTTAATTTTTGTTGCACACTGCCCTCACCACCATCAAGAGAAGTAACCCTTGATGATGGTTTATGGGGAATGGCAGAGGTCTTAGTTATGTTTTCCCTGTCCTGCCCTGCATCTAAGCTAGTGGCAGTAGGGAAAGCCTCTTCATGACTATCATCTCTTGGAGGAGATGCAGGCTCAACTGCTACAAGTGAAGGGATTATAGACTGAGCAATCCGTATATCCTTTTTGGTTAATCTCCTAGAGGTGGGAGTTGGTAATGGGATATGTGTTGTTTGAGGTAGAGATGTTGGTGGAGTAGTTTGTGTTTCTTGAGGAGTAATTTTCATAGCTTGAGGTGGGGATGTTTAAGTTTGTGGAGGTGGTGAAACATGCTGAGGAGAGGGTGTGTGATGAGGCTCAGGGTGGTTGTCTGAGCCTTCACCCTGTTGAACAATCATGGTATCAAACAATGGGACAGTCCTCCCAGAGAAACTAGGACTGTTGATTCTTAGAGTTGTAAAAACTTTTTGAGTTTGACATGGCACAGGATAAGTATCTTTATGTTTAATATCACCAAAACGACCCATTTTCAAACACCTTTTAAGAAACCTAGGATACATAAGAAATTTGGTACCCTTACTTTTGACATTTCTGATCATACCATCCAAACTTATTTTAAAAAAATTATAAGTCATGTTAGTAGCTAAACAAACAATGGCAATGGCAATATTGCTACTAAACTCATTAAAACTAATGCTTTTAGGACTTATACACTGCATGATGGTATGAATAAGGAACTTTCACTGATGAGAAAATTATCCTTTTTGAAAAGAAAATTTTTGGTTTGGCGAAATGTTATAACCCATCAGTGTAAGGTTTTCAAAAAGCTCAGCATCAGGCAAAGTACTAATCCCTTCCTCATCTTTTAGTTTAAGATCCTTTCTAATAGATGATTCAGAGATAGTCCTCTGCTTGCCATCAACTTGAGCAATAATCTTTGTTCCTGCATCCGTTGTTTCGATCCTGGAAGTGGACCAAAACTGTCGGATGTGTGAAACATAGACAGTGGGACGAACCGTTAAAGCATACCTGATGTGGGAGGCCTCAAGGAAGTCCACTATCTGATGAAAGTTTGAATTATGCTCTGTTTTCTCCAAGATGGCTACCATATTGTGATTGTCGCAAAAAGTAATCTTGCCCATGATTAGATTGATGGTTTAGGGTACGATATAAGTGAAAAGAGGGTGTGTTGGTACTGGGACTGACTTCAATTGAGATATTATAGGCTAAAAAGGATGTAAATGAAGATAATTGAAATTTTTATGAGAAGCAAATCTTAGTGAGAAATAGAATTATCTTGAAACATCAATATTATATACCTGATAGCGAAAAAGGCGGCCAAAAATATCTCAACGGAAATATTAATTAATGTAACTTTTAGTCAAACGGTACCAACGGCTATATTGTCAGCAGGAAAAATTGGTCAAATAGTGGAAACTAAGCCTAGCAGTGGAAACTTTTGGTCTAACAGTGGGAAATATTCCTAAGGGTATTAACTTATCTTCAATAATCAAAAGTAAACCTACCCTATTCATACATACACACTTGCAAAAGCAAGATAGATATGCATGAATTCATGAGTCCTTTGCTCACTATCTGACCCATGAAGAAAATTAATACACATATTAACCACTGCATCCCTTATCTAACCCATTTGAAAATTTTCCTTGGTCACCACCCTACCACATCCATACTAGGTCAAATGTCTTGGCAGTATGAGACCCTTCTCTAATAATTGCACACCTAAATGCCACAACATACCACATGCACACTAAAATCGCTTAGGGAGACATGAGGGCAACTCTTGTGGGCCAAATTTATGTATAACCCATGAATGAGATGTCACACTACAGTGCCTCGAAAGTTAAGGACTCTAGCAAGTATTGAAACTGGCCTTCATTGTCACAAAACTCTCACTCACCAGTGGGGACAGTCTAAGACTGGACATGAGTACTCTATGAATACCCTAATCCTAGAGGTTCCTATATCCCAGCCCAAGACAAATTGACTTACAACAATAGTATTGATGATTTGATTCCACTTTTGATACATCATAGAGACCATTTAATGACATGCTCAACCTGCAAAAGTTAGTCCAAAAACAAGAAAAATACTGACAGTGGAAAGATAACCCCAACAGTGGGAAAATGTACACTAGCAGTGGAAACTTAACAGTGGGAAAAATGACTAACAGTTGCATTTTATACTAGCAGTTTTAACACTTATTGATCTAAATAACAGTTCAAATCCTATACAAAACTTTACAAAATTTAAGAAAAAGACATTTTAGGGATTGAGCATTCCAATACTCACAACTAAGTACTAGAATCTTCCCACATCAAAAGGTTTGGTTAAGAGATCTGCAACATTATTATCTGCATTGAAAGAGTGACCCACATTATCAAATCTTTTCATACCAGTTCTCTTATATAAATGTATGTCTTAATATCAATATGTTTTTGTTCTTGAGTATAGACCAAGATTTTACACTAAAAAAATTGCAACAGTTATTATCAAAGATATCTTATGATCATAAAATTAATACCAATAGTCCAGCTAACTTATTTGTGAATCCAAAGTAACTTGTCCACAACCCACTTACATCCTGCCACATATTCTGCTTTAGATTGTAGAGGTGGCCACATAGTCTGCAAGTTTAGCATTGCCAAAAGATCAACCTCTTCTACAAAAAACCTACAACCCCAGTGGTTGACTTTCTATCCATGATATCACTATCATAATCCCCTGTCTGAAGTACAGTCCACCAAGTCAAAAGGAGATTCCTTTAGATTACCAAGTCTTAGCACAGGTTTGACCTTTTAAGGTACCTAAAAATTCTCTTAGATAGCATGAAGGATGACACTATTTAAGGTGTCACATTGTTTCTAGCACAGACACAAACAGACAAACATAATATTCTTACCATGATGCAGTAAGAATACATGAGAAGATCCAATCATATGGAGCTATGATAAGTAAAGATCCACAACTTTGCCAGTCCATCCTTGCTCCAAGGAATTCTCCTTATCTAGGGAGGATTCTTTTTGTTGTCCTTGCACTGATATACCCAAACTTCATTGAGACTATCACCAATAATATTTGTCTTTTGAAATGAAGATGCCATCATTCTTTTGTAGTACTTGCAACCCAAGAAAGAAGGAGAGTATTCAGCACACATGTTTGATTTTTCAGTGCATTAGGACCTCAAATTTCTCTCATAGTTTTGGGATTTGATGATCCAACATATAATGTCACTACATACACTTGTACAAAGCCAATAAGACAAATTCTCCTTTGTGCTTATACGTGATGAAACAATGTCTGATCATTGTACCTAGTTCTTTGAAAGCTACGATAGTCACAACGTTAACCAACACATATGATAGACACAGAGATACAAACATACAACCATTGCAACGCAAGGTGCTGTGATGACGAGAGTCCACTAATAGCCTTCTCTACCCTATAAAATTGTGTCTGGGAACTCTGGGATCTTCCAAAAGCCAGGAGGGTGCATTCACATAAGCCCTCGTCCATCAATATCCCTATATAGAGAAAGCACTTTTGGACATCACATTTGGTATAACATTAAATCTCATATATGAAGCATATGCTAAGAACAATCTAATAGCCTCAATCCTTGCAACTGGTGCAAAGACTTCTTCATAATCAATTCCTTCTTCCTGAGTATACCCTTGTGCCACAAGCCTGGCCTTGATTCTAATTACAATTCCCCTTTCATCTTTCTTGTTTTTAAGGACCCATTTTGTTCCAATAGGCCTCACCCCTTTAGGACAGTCAACCAAGACCCAAACATACACACACAAATCTGAAATTGTAGCAAATGCCAACAGAGATTCCTTGCATAGCTCTCCATGAGTTTTATCTATCTTAGAGCATCAACAATTTCTTGGGTTCTTCTTGGGACATCGAGAAACATGAAAATAAACAAAACTGTAGGAGATCATTAATTCTACTGCACTTTGGTGAATTGTAGCTATGAAGCTTTGTTCTTCTACATTCTTAGCCTTATGTCTGGTTTGAACAGGAGTATCAATGGGACCAATTATCTGACTTTTTGGTTGATCTTTATTAATTCTGAGAGTAAGAGTTGGACTGACTTGTATGTCAGTCTCCATGTTGCTTAAGTCAGCTTCCACCTCATTCAAACTAGTTGCATTTGTTGTATCCCTAAAGAAATCTTCCATCACATTACCTAATGACAGTGGCTCTGAGTAGCTTGACCCTCCTCTTGAAATGATCTTGGGAAGACTTAGGGTTATAGTAGGGATAGATTTGCTACCAGTTGAAATAGGTGTACTAATAGTGGGAACTGCAGTTTCCACTATTGGGCTTACAGGAGGATTAAATGACTTATTAGAGAAGACATTTGAACTAGCAGTTGGAATTGGTGAACTAACAGTGGGAATAGCTATTTCCAATGTTGATGATAAACTAGGCTCCACTTGGTCTGCTATGTATTCTTTTGAGGTAGCAGTGGGATTGTTGTTCCCACTGCTTTTAGGGACATCAGCATTGCTATCTTGTTCTTTTGGAGTATCATCCTTTGCTTTACTATTCCTCATAGAATCATTGGAGGTTTCCATATAAGCATCATGAAACCGATTTGGTAGTTCAATGAATCTTAAAGAGGACACATTCCCTTTCACAGCTTGATGAGCATCTTTTTTTGTACCTGAAATGTTAGTAGAAGATGTTCCTGCAACAACTGGCACATAATTCATTGAATTGGTTAAAGTATCAATATCAAATAACCAATTAAGACCAGCTCCTTTCTCAAGGGGTTTATTTTCTAAGAAATCCACATGCAGGTTTTCTTCCACTTTCTTGGTTCTCTTGTTAAATACCCTAAATGCTTTACTAGATAGGGAGTATCCAATAAAATAACCTTCATCTCCTTTAGCATCAAACTTGCCTAAGTGGTCCATGGTATTAAGAATCATGACATGACACCCAAATGGTCTTAAGAATCCAATAGCAGGAGATCTACCATTAAACAATTCATAAGGTGTCTTATTTTGGGACTTATTAATTAAAACCCTATTTTAAACATAATAAGCAGTGCTATGTGCTTCAGCCCAAAAGGTGATAGGGAGTTTAGCATCAGCTAACATAGTCCTTGCAGCTTCAATGAGAGTTATATTCCTTCTTTCAACAACACCATTTTGCTAAGGGATTCTAGCATTACTAAACTATCTCTTAATACCTTTATTAGTGCAGAATTCATCCATCTCTCTATTCTTAAACTCGCCCCTATTATCACACCTGATTATTTTCACTTTAAGGTCTTTTAGATTTTCTATCTTTATTATAAAGTTCCTAAGAATGCTACATGTTTCATCCTTAGATTTTAGAAAGAAAGTCCAAGTAAACCTAGAAAATCATCAGTCACAACTAAGCAATACCATTTATAATTAAGGCTACTGACATAGTATTAGATTTCCAAATAATTCCATAAGTCAAATGTGAAGGGGCTTAGATACAGAGTTCACTAACTTGTTCTTACAAGAAGTCCTTAATGCTGCTTTTCCTATCAGACAAGCAACAACAGGTATGGTCATTCTCAAAACTATTGGAAGGCCAACCCTTTAACCAGATTATTCCCAAACCAACTTATTTCATAGTTTTTAAAATTCAGATGACCTAACCTTCTATGCCACAACATACTTTCATCTACAAAGGCCTTTGCAACCAAACTAAGTCAATTTTATGAGGGACAATATCGTTTTGTCAATGGAATAAGCATATAATGTTGTATAGTGATTCCTAAAGCAACATATGAGAGATCATCAACCCCCTTTTGTAAAATCTTTTCCCAAACACAAGTCACACTGAGTCAGTAACCAAACACCTATTTTTTGATTGTCACAAATTTGAGACATGCACTAAAACAGATTATACTTTAAGATCTTTACACAAAATAAACATAACAGAACACTATTTTTGTTGTCACAAATTTGAGACACACTAAACAGATTATACTTTAGTTCTTTTACAAAATAAACATTCTCAAATTCAAGTTTACCAGTTTTAATTGTTCCTTTACCAGTAATCTTTCCACCTCCATGTCCAAATGACACATATCCTCCATCATAGGGCTCATACTCTGAAAGGTAAGATATGTTGCCTGTCATGTGCCTAGAGCAACCACTGTCCCAATATCCTTTATCATCAATGTTGCCCTGCACAAATAAAAAGAGAATTATTTCTCTTTAGGGACCCAAGCCATTACTGACTTGAGCATGCCTTGTGTATCAATGTATTGGTATTTCTTGAAAGTCACCGATACACCATTGAAATTTGAACCTTGACCATAAGTATTATCCTTAGGTTTCCAAATCCAACGAGCTAAGGCCTTAACAGCTTTTCCCTTGTTTCCCAAATCAACAACGCCTGTTGGCTTGGCAGTGGGAACTTTTGAGCCAACAGTGAGAATTTTTGTTCTACCAGTGGGAACTTTTGGAACCCAAATTTGACTTTTAGCCGTTGTTTTTCTTTCAAATGGCCTTTTTACATTTGAATGTGCTGTTTTAAAATATGTCATTTTTGGTTGAGCAACATTCATGTTTGGTTTGTTAACAACAAGGGGTTTTGTGCCAGATTTGAGTAAAACAGCTCTGGGTGTCATACTCTTATGAGTAGATGGGGATTTCACATTGTTTTGAGAATAAGTACCCTTTGGCCAGGTTTCTCCCTTAGCCACCCATATCCCACAATTAGATGCCAGATGATCAAAGTAGCCACATTTATAACATGCTTTATTTTGCATCAAAAAGTCTTTTCCTAGCTGTTGTGACTTTAGGTTATTCCAATTCCTTTGGTTTCCCCTAACTCTATGACTTTTTGAAGTGTTCCTATACATCTCAGCATATTTCACAGTTGGTTTCCTAACTTTTTCAGTATTATTGACTTTAATTGCATTAGGGCAATCAGATTCTTTCATAAACTTGATCATAGGCCTTGACATATTACTACAAGATGTTTCTCCTTGCTCAAAAATAGAAGTATTATTACCATCTAGGTCACTCTTAACATCATTTGACACATCTACACTAGGCGTAGGTCTAGTATAATCAGTGACAGTGTCATCCACAAATTTAGGTAAACCTGTCCATGACAGATCTATTTGAGAAGGTGAATAAACTTATGTAGGGGGAGGAGGTACAATAGTATACTCATTGAATCCTACACCAGTTTTATCTTTACCAAATCCTGCTAATTTATAATCTATGCTTTCTTTTTCCTTTTTTAACTCCTCAAGTTCATTTTTGAGAGATTCAATTTTATTATCTCTAATCTCTACATCTCTCTCAAGAACTCTAATTCTTTCACAAATTTAGTTTCATTTACTTTAAATTCTACTAATCTAGCCTCAACTTAAGACAAACCTCTTTTATAGTTATACAAGTCAGTCTCACAATCACTAGGTTCTTCATTTAACTTATTAATCTTAGTGTTGAGGTTTTCTGTGTTTTTCCTACATGATTTAGAACAATAGGAATCATCATATACCTCATTGTCTGAGCTTGAGCTTGAGCTAGACATGGCCATAAGAGCAAATTCTGTTAGAACTACATCATCTGCCACAAGTGCATGATTTTCATCTTTATTAGCCATGTAGCTCCAATCCCATCCAACGCCATCAATGGCCATCAATGCCTTAGGAGCAGGTTCTTCCACCTTAGGATCCTTCATGTAGTTTTCTCTCTTTCCTCTGTCTTGACTTCTTGGTGCTCTGCATTCTCTAGCAAAATGACCCATTTTGTGGCAATTGAAGCATTCCACCTTTGATTTGTCAAAACCAGCTACATCAGATCCTTGAATGGTAATCTTCTTACCAGTCTTCTTCCAAAACCTATCAGCCCTTATGCTCAGCAAAGCCAAGTTCCATTTGATGTCCATCTCTTCTATATCATCTTCATCAATCTGAGTGATGTCCTTATATTTGATTTGAGAACCACTTAATTGAGTAGCTATGTATGCACAGATAGTATCATGGCTTAGACTAGCAGCTGCAACCTCAGTGCTAACAGTGGAAACTTGACTATTAGCAGTTGGAACACTAGCAGTGGGAACTTCACCTTTTCCACTGTTGGTGTTTAATGAAGAAATGAAGGCCATGTTTTGAGAGTTTGATCCTGCCTTCTTTTGGACTTCAGGTTCATAGACTTTGAGATGATTGTATAAATCATCCAGACTCATTGTGTCTAGATCATCTCTGTTTCTCCAAACAATGGTGTACATTAACCATTCTGGTGCAAGACTTGTCAAAACTTTTGGTATAGATCATATTTTTCAATTAGAAACAGACCAAGAACTCAAGATGACTTACAATAGCCTGTAACCTATTAAAGGTTTACTCAAGTATCTTTGACCCTTCAGCTTGAAGTTGCCATATTGTTGCTTCAATTGATTATTCTTTGTCTTTTTGGTGGCTTCATTTCCACCAAAAGTTTTCAAAATGGCTTCCCAGAGTTCTTTGGCATTATCATATTTGTTGAATCTCAACTGATGTTCATCAGGGAGAGCCAGTAACAAAGTAGTTCTTGCCTTGACATCATTTCTTCTCTTTTGCATGTCTTTAGTAGTTATAGCCATGGTCCTTCCCTTCTTCTTTGTAGAAGCTTCACCTAATGCAGCTTTATCTTTGGCAATTTCCTCTGGAGGAGCTTTATAGGAGTTACCAAACTCTATGACTTCCCATAGAGCATAGTGTTCATGTTGTAAGTACTGTTGGATTCTGAATATCCATTGCTCAAACTTTCCAGTATCAAAGATTGGGAATTTAGTAAAGGTAAGAGTTGTGAGGTTATATGGATCCATTTCTGTTTTTGGTTTAGTGATGAGGTAAGCGTGTTATGCTTCTTTGATCAAAGTTTTCTCAACAAGCTCTGATACCACTTGTTGTTCCCAAACTTGGATCTAATGCCTTAGGTTATAAGGTTATAGTTACCTTAGATAAATCCAAACTAACAATGTGAGAAACTTTGTTAATGAGTTTCACCAAAGGCTATGCGGAATCTAACCTTTAGTGATCAAGAAGATAACAATGAAATGAAATGAAAATAGTGGAATAACCAATAAAGCTTTAATATTATTAAGAGAATAATAAGAGTACTCTGATAGTACTAGGGTTTACAAAACCTTAAAGCTATGAGAATGTCTATCAAGGATGTGTGTGAGATGTGTATGTGAGAGATATATTTGCTACTTAACCTAAGGACTCCTTTTATAGACCAAGGAGTCCTGTACATGATGGTATCTAACCAAATCTTCTAAATATATGGGATATACACAAAAATACATTCTAAACATAACAATACACGTCTTTGACTTTGAGTAGTCCTTATCTTCATTCAGCAGTGGAAAGTCTTCAAGCAGTGGAAACTCTGCAGTGGTAAAAATACACTAACAGTGGGAAAACCTTCTAGCAGTAGGAACCATACAACTAGCAGTGTGAATGACTTGGTGCATTTTATTTCCTAACACTCTTGATCCCGCTTGGTCTGATTTAAGACTCCATTTGTGTGTATGATGAAATTTGAGGTGTGATGAATGGTTGTGCATGTTTTGGTAATTTATAGGTCTTGGAAAGCCTTGGTGCCCAATTTTACTTGATGTAATAGATCTAGGGTTGTAGATTAGTGACTAATGAAGTCTATGGGATGAGTGTTATGAGCTAGAAGTGTAGATTTGCAAGGTGTGGGGTGTTGGAGGGTTTTTGGCTACAAGAAGGACAAGTAGGTGACAAGGAGGTGATGGAGGTGCTTGTAAGGTGCTTGGTTGGTTGATTGGTGATGTCATAGAGAATGTCATGGAGGTTCTTGAGGTGCTTGGTTGCTTAAAAATGGTTCAAAATGTATAAAAAGGGTGTCGGGTTCATTTTATTTCGGGTTAGGGTTTAGGGTTTTAATTTCTATTTAGGGTTTAGGATAGATTAAGGTTTAGGATTAGTGTTAGGATTAAGGTTTAGGGTTTAGGATAAAGGTTTAGGGCTTAAAATTAGGTTTTATGGTTTAGTTTTAGGCTTAAAGTGAAATTAGGGTTTTAGGGTTTTGTTTAGGGTTTAGGGTTTTAAAATGTAGATTAGGGTTACGATTAGGGATATATTAGGGTTTAGGAGTCATGCATTAAGTGATTGTACCTTTTACTAAAGTGGTTTAAAGTTTAAACATGGTTTAGGAGCTTAAATGACCTTATTAGGTTTTTAGGCATAATTAGCTTGTACATTATGCTTTAGAAAGTTGTAACTTGATTTAGGAGGGAAAATATATTCAAATATTATGCATTGTACACTTGTACACATGCTTGAAGGTTTTCACATTCATTTTATATGTATACATTACATATAATTAAGGTTTTGATGTAAACATTAACGTTTAATGCTTGTTTTGATATAACATTTTGAAAAGTATGTTAAATGGATAATGTACTTGGTAAAAATTATATTAGATCATTGACTTGACATAGTTTACATGATGTAAACATAGATATAGATGACATAGGTAGTTGTGTGAGCTCGTTCACTTTAGAAATGTAAACTAGGTTACATAATGGAATGGAATAAAAACAAAAATATTCTTGTGAAAAAGGTTGTACTTAATATAGCAAGTAGATATTACATTGATGAAAATACTGAAAAATTACAAGTTGTTATACTCCCCCAACCTTACAGAAATCTCGTCCCGAGATTTAGTTGAATGATGGAGTGATGGTTTGGAAATAGAAGTCCTTAGTTTTTGCAGTCCCTAGTCAGATGACCCACCTTGTTGCAAGTCTGACACTTGACAGTGCAAATTCCTATGTGATGCAGCGTGCATCTTGTACACAAAGGAAGGTTTCTATGGTACCTTTTGCTTTCAGTATACCTTTTGTTTTCAGTTGGGGTGGCAGCATAAGTTCTGATAGTTTCTTGCCTTCTATTCTCATGTTTGTGGTAATCATTGTTCCGATTGTGATTGTTGTGGTTATTTTGATAGTTATCGTTGTTGTAGTTGTTGGAGTGGTTATTGTTGTTATGATTATTGGTGTAGTTGTTGTTGTCGGTAGTGTTTCTTCTATCCTCAAACTTTCGTTTATGATAATTAGTTTCTTGCGCAGAATTGTGTTTTATTACCTGCTCCATCAACCTCTGGGTTATGGTAATGGCTTCTTCTAGGGTTTGAGGTTTTGAAGCAGTAACATTTCCTTTAATACTTCGAGGTAATCCCTCGATAAAGACTTCCATAAGCTTCTCGGTGTTTGGTACCATATTTGGGCATAAGACTGCTAATTCCTAGAATCTTCTAACATAAGTATTGAGATCATTTCCTTTCACAGCCAAGTTGTAAAATTCGTCTTCCATTTTCTTTACTTTAGTTCGAGAGCAATACTTATTGGTCAAGAGCCTTTTCAATTTGGTCCAGGTGATCCTGTTGGCTTGTTCTATCCCAATAGGTTAGGCGTATGCATTCCACCAGGACAAGGCATCATTGGTTAGAGTACCAGTAGCAAATGTCACTCTGTCTTCCTCGGCACACTTGCTATGAGAAAATACCAATTTAGTACGTTCAAACCAGCCGAAGAGGCCAACAGCTCCTTCCGTACCATTGAAATAGGAAGGTTGACAACTCATAAACCCTTTGTAGTTACTTATTACATTCCTATTGGTATTTGCCATGGTAGCAGCTTGTGCTTCTAGAGCTGCAGCAATACCATCAGCAATCAGTTGCCGGATGGCAGCCTGACTCTTAGTTGGTGTTTTAGATGTTGATGTTCTCTTGGGAGGCATCTATTAATATATAAAGACAACATAGAATAAGAATCTATAAAATGATGAAAATTCTCATTATAATACAAAGACTTGTGATCATTCTTTGATATTACATTGCAGGATATAACAAAAAAAATTCAAAATTTAAAACTTCCAGATATAGATACAGAGATAATGGAGTGAGTGATCCAATAGAAGGCTTAGTGTTTTTAGGTACAAAGGTTTGAGAAAATCAGATGGTAAGAGAATCATAGTAATCCCGGATAAAGATATAAGTCATCATACTACAGGATATAGGATAGACAATTTCGACATACACAATTGGTATTATGAAACAACGAGGTATAACGGAATCACCACTGTATAAATAACTTGTCTATATAATTTACATAGCAAAATTTGACAAGTGTCATTATTCATACATCTAGTGGTTGGATTCTAGAAAGCTGTAAACGACACAGATCTAATCTGGTGGTTCTCCCTTGTTGTTTTTGAGTTCTTGGATCTTGTTTAGAAGACTTTTGATGACGAACCTGGATATCCTCAATGATTATTTCTAGAGATGAACATTATAACAAGTATCTGACTCATCAGGTTCCTCGGGGACTGGTTCACTTCCTAGTGGTCGCGGTATGATCCATAATGAGTTATCTAACTCTGCGAAGATAGACTCATCAAAGGGATAGTCTGGTGGTGGTGTAGTTGACCTAACCGGTGATGAAGATCCTACTGATGAAGATGGAGATACTGGAATGGGTGATTCAACAGGAGTCTCAGTGTCTTTAGTTGGTGAAATATCCTCGGGAGGAAAGAAATCTCGAGAATAGTCTAACGAAGTTGGGGTATAGTTAGGAGCATTTGTAGAGGAAAAAGCATCCTCCACATCATAATTAGAAGGGATAAAAGGGTGGGTGTACGAAGACATGACTGTATAACAACCCAGTGGAAATAACATAAGTAATTTATATAATAGTATAATAGGTATGTATTATCTGCTACGCAAATCTCTTACATATACTATTCGGGGAAATGCAGTGGCATGGAGGACTTTCTTGGATGGAAAAAAAGTAGTTATAGTTTAGGTTTTACCCTTGTTCTCTATAACCAAGAGCTCTGATACGAATCTGTAACACCCCTATTTTTGACATATAGCAGCGGAAGCTAATCTGGGGTATTACTTTATGGATCAATAGACATAATCATAGAAAACGACTTAAAAGAGACGTTTTGGAAAATTTAGTTATCATTCAATATCATATCAGAGTTTTACAAAAGGAGGTACCAAAATCTAGAAATTCAAACTCGTATTAACCATGCTGACTTTAGGAAGTTCTTTTGGAACCTCAACTATGGTGGGTCTTCTAGAAAGAGTGGGTTTAGTAGAAATCACAGAATTCTGAGACCAAAAGTCTTGTTTAGCAGATAATTCAGTTTGTGGAACAAATTGTTTTACAAAATCTTGAGAAAGTTGGTTAAGACGAATATAATCGACTAGTGTAGTATTAACTTTCTTTTCTAACATTATAGGATCCTTTTATTTTAAAAGCATTTTTGAACGACTCTCTTCAACAAGCATTAAGGTCTCTTCAGAGTCAGGAATCACAATGGAATTAGTTTTCTCAATAATATCACCAACATAAACCTTTGGTTCCAACTGCTGAGCTTTCTTTAGATAGAAAGGATTTTGAAAACCTAGAGCTTGTTTAGTGGTATGATCATAGAAAAACTGAGGTTTCGTCAACATGTGAACTGTTTGTGCAGATTGATCTCTTTTAAAAACAATATTATCTAGTTGTTTGATCCGCTTTTCTAAAGCAATTTTCCTATCAATGTTTCTAGATTCTTCTTTCTTAAAATCATTTTGAGAAGAGTAACCATTTGCATTAAAGATTCCTTTTCATTAAATGTTTTGAAAGAGTTTGTTTAAGATGATCAATCTCTATAGACTGTGCACATGAATCTGAAACGTTATATTTACTCATTAAATCAACATTTTGTCCTTATTTCAACACTTTGACTTGTTCCTTATATCTTTTAAGCTCAGCAGTTAAAGTATCATTGACACTCTTATTTTCCATAGTTGTTCAATCATAGATAATATCAGTGCATCTTGTTGTGCAAAAGAGTTATAATTCTGAACAGTTGTCTGTTGTGATTCAATCACATACTAAGAATAAGGAATGATATTGCTATCACTGGTTATTTCAGTCTCTAAATGGTTCACAACAATTGACTGTTCAGAAGACGGCATCACCTGCACAGCTTGATTAATCATATTATTATTCACATTATCATGATTGTGTACCTCAGAAAGAGCATCTGAACCATAATGAGATAAATTTGCCATGAGAGCAATTTTGGCAGTGTTGAGTTCATCATAGTTAGAGTCATATGCATCCAGATCATCAGCTTGATAAGCAGCATTGTGAGTGATGACAGTCTGAGTGGCTTGAGCTTTTGGAATTCCTAGATTAGCCAAAAATGCAAGTTTCTCATCATGTAGAATTTGTCCACTTGCTTAAACCATGAGTCATCCCGTTTCCTCCTTGGTTTAGTGCATTGTTTGGACATGTGTCCTTCCCCTTTGCAGTTGTAACACGTAACAATCCTCTGTTTCCCCGAGTTACTCCTACTTGCTCCTAGAGTGAAAGTTCTTGTAGTACCCGGAGCATAAGAAATTTGTCTCCTATGTACTGGTTGTAAGGTTACTCTTCCATCATTAATGGTGGCTTGTTGCCTTGGGTTTGACGAGTTCCTCAGCTGGTTATTGGTAGTAGGATAGCAGGAAGTGACTACAGCAGACAAGAATGACATGACATGATTGATGGCATCAATTGGATCATCACCGTGCTTGAAAACTGGGAAAATTCAGATTGTTGGTTGACTGTGGGAGAGTATTCAATTTGAGGAATGGATGATGATGGAGAGAAAATGTTTTGGTGAACTGAGGTTTGATAATTGTTGGGGGGATAAGGGATTAAATGAGGTATTGGTGATTGATTGATTGAGTATTGTTGAGATTCAAAAGGTGATCCATACTGTAAAGATTAATGAGGTGAGAGAAATTGTTGATGTTGAGAGTTCTAGTAAGAGTGCTGATGAGATTGATAAGGAGACTGTGTCATTTGGTGAGATGCAACTAGAGCAAGAGGATAGGAGCTACGTTCATGCATCAATTGAACTTCATTTGCATGTCGTTCATGTTGTTCTAAGTGAGCATGAATCTGATCAACATTAGTAGTATGGAAATCTTTGAC
>BQNB010081239.1:0-29683 GCA_026074375.1 Tanacetum coccineum
TAATTACCGCTAAAAAAAACTATTTTGTCAAGTTTCCATTCCATAAGGTGATACACTAAACATGAATGAGAAAAATGTAAATTCGGCCGGGGGGCGGTAAAGGTCAATTTATTACAACAATAACACCCAATCATGCCAGAGCGGGATTAAAGGTCATATTATTACGAGATTGTGCAAAATTGATAGTAGGGATGCTCACGGTCCGAAAACCGGACCGATGACCGAATTAGTCTAAAACGCCGGACCGAGGACCGGACTGAAATGGTCCGGTCTGGTCTTCAGTCCGGTCCGGTCCTACAAGACATAATCGTCAGTTTTTTTGTAAGACCGGACCGGACCGAGGACCGAGGACCGAGGACCGAGGACCGAATGTAATGAAAAGCATGGACCGAAGACCGGACCGAAATACGTTCGGTCCGGTCCGGTAGGTCCGGTCCGTTTTCCGGTCCCGTCATTGATAGGACTCTTCTAGCTACTGAAGTGAATACTATATAGTGACCACTCTCGGCCACTACGTAACACTTATAGACTAATCTTCGAAATCCATGACCACAATATTGTCACTAGCTAATCTCTCGTCACAGTGATGACTATTTTGGTCACTATCCCTAAATTCTACAACCATAATATGTTTGGTCACAGACTCTTCTAGCTAATTAACTACTAAAATTCTAAAGTACTTTGTATCTGGTTTGATTTATCTTAGTTTGCTAGATTATCCTGTCTAGTTTCAACTGTTTGGGTGAAGTTATGCCGAGGATGAATTATTTTCTCCCGGCTTAGTTAAGATTCTTATTGGTTTTGTAATTTGCTTGATCTCTCATAATATCTATGTTCACAATATATAAGTTTTAAAGGTGGGCGTGCTAGGCCTATACAAAATAAATAAAGCCCAATACATAATAATTATCGACTAAAACTCCCTCGCAGTTGGAGCGGGAGAGGAACGAACACTCAAACTGATACGAAATTCTTTAGACAAAGTCGAAGGCAACTCCTTAGTGAACATATCGGCATACTGATAACGCGATGGCAAATGAAGAACACGAACCTGACCCATAGTAATCATGCACGGACAAAATGAATATCAATCTCTATATGCTTCGTTCGCTGATGTTGCACAGGGTTAGCTGACAAATAAATGACACTGACGTTGTCACAATAGACAAGTGTAGCAGACAATAAAAGGGTATGTAGTTCCCGAAGTAGATTCCGAATCTAAGCGGTCTCAGCTACAACATTGGCAACACCCCGATATTCATCCTCTGCACTAGACCTAGATATTGTGTGTTGACGCTTAGAAGACCAAGAAATAAGATTATCTTTAAAAAATACACAATAACCAGAAGTAGACAGTCGAGTAGAGGGGCAATCAGTCCAATCAGCATCCGGATATGCAATAAGAGAACCAGTAGAAAAAGCAAACAACTGTAGGCCAAAGTCTAAAGTACCGCGAACATAACGAAGAATACGCTTAAGAGCCGCCAAATGAGGCTCTAGAGGGTCATGCATGTCAAGACAAATCTGCTGAACCGCATAAGAGATATCGGGATGTGTAAAAGTAAGATACTGTAAACCACCTGCCAGGCTTCGATATAGTGTAGGATCTGAAACATGATCCCCGTCAGGACCAAGTTTTGACTCCGCATCAACTGGGGTCCGAGAGGGATTACAAGAAACCATGTGTGCCCGCTCCAATAGGTCCTTAACATATCTCTTATGAGAGAGGAACATACCTGTAGAGTCACGAGTAACATAAATCCCTAAAAAATAATTAAAGGCCCCTAAATCCGTCATCTCAAACTCCTGATGCAAAGATTAAATAATGCTAAAGTAAAGCTGTAAAAGATGCGGTTAGTATAATATCATCCACATATATCAATAAGCAGGGCCGGTCTTGAGTTTTTTGATGCCCTGGGTGGAACAATCGAAGATGCCCCCTATCACATGTCGTAAACACGCTATTTTAAAGATTTGTCTTGTAAACAATACCAACATATCAACCTACTAAAACTTGATTTTTTTAATATTTTTATTTTATACACCAAGTAATTAATATTTAACATTATGTTGTCTTTTATCACTATAATGCATAAACCGATTTTAAAGAACCCGAGTGCACAAAGATTATCAACCTAGAATCGGTGTCTTTTCACAATTGTGAACACTACGAAACGTAATTCAATCAGGCCTAGTTACACCATGGGGGCACTCCTTAATTCCGTCACATACTCCCCTAATGCTACTTTTGTACTACATCTAATATAATGTATTTATGTGACTCCATATCTTTAGAGATTACTAAAAAGAGAATTTTTCATATCAGCTAATTGAAAAAGAGAAAACACATAAATTATCATACCAATTCATAAAGGGTTTATGTTTCAATGCTACCTCGTGTTGTGTGATAGGATCTCCATTTAAATGATTGTGGATTCAAATCTTGCTTAAGACATGTGAAATAATTAAAAATTATTGTTTTAGAAAAAACATATCAGTTAATTTTTCAGTTAGCATTAAACTAGTTTGTGATCAAATCTTGCAAAATAGCATCTACAAGGTGAAACAATGACAAATTTAACTATAAAAAGGATAAAACAATGATAATGAGTAAAGCTAAAAAATAAAAACAAATAAATAAAAAGTTAAAACTTGTTTGCCATATTCCTATGACTGCAAATAACCCACGTGATCAACTTTTCCATCTTTCATTTGAACATCTTCTCTCCCCTTCATCTCTGTATTTTCTGACGAAAGTACTTTATCCGGCGAGATTCTTTTCATTTAAAACACTATTTTCTTCTCTATTTATCCTTTTTTCTTCTTGCGAATTATATCATAATCCTTTTATTATTACAATATCATCTAAATCACATAAAAACGATTCACAACACTGAAAACTTGATGCCCCTTGTCTATATGATGCCCTGGGCCGTCGCCCGTGCCGCCCATAGCCAAATCCGGCCATGTCAATAAGTATGCAACCTCACTACCATGGCGATAAATAAACAAAGAAGAATCACATCTACTATAAGAGAAACCAACACGTAGAGCATAATTAGCAAACCGTTGAAACCAAGCACGAGGTGCCTGCTTCAAACCATATAAGGAACGCTGTAACTAAAAAACATGTTGCAAAAAGCAAGAATCCACAAAACCCGAGGACTGGTACATATAAACTGTCTCTAAAATATCACCATTAAGAAAGGCGTTCATCATGCCATCCACGAGACAAAGCAAGGCTAAGAACAGTTCGTATGGTAGCCGGTTTAACAACTGGACTAAAAGTGTTATCACAATCAACACCAACCTGATGAGTCCGCCCATTGGCAACAAGCTAGGCCTTGTACCTGCTCAAAGATCCATCTGCATGATACTTATAACCACATTAGCATTAGGTGGTTTTGGAACAAGCATCCAAGTATTGTTTTTAACTAAAGCATTATATTCATCATATATAGCACCATGTCAATTAGGATAAGACAAAGCAATAAAAGAAGACTTAGGAAGAGGAGATATATGAGAAGTATGGAAATTAAAACGAGGATTGGGTTAACAATACCAGCTTAAGCATGAGTGACCATCAGGTGAGTTCGAGTTGGAGGATGTTGGGTCGATGTAGTAGGGTTAGTAGGTGTGGGGGAATGAGCGGGCCGGTAGGTGTTTGAGTATGGGCTGTTGTAACCGGTTTTGTATGTTCGGATGTAGGTTTTGGAGGTGGGTCATAGGTGTTGGGATTTAGTTGTTCGTTATGGTTTGGATCTGTTTGTGCTACAAGTGATGGTGTAGTAGGTTGGGCCGGTTGGGTTGGATTTGTGAGAGGAAAAGGAATTATGGATTAAAGTGTGGGTAAGAGGAGACGGGTTAAGAAACTCATAAGAGGGGGTGGAGGTGAGATTAGAAGTAGATCCGTAAGTAAATTGGTTTTTGTCAAAGGTATAGAGAAAAAAAACGAAAAAACCAAAATCAAACCGAAAACCTAAAAAACCGAACCGAAATAACCGACCGAATCTAGAAACCGATGGTTTGGTTTTTACTTTGTCAAAAACCGAAAAATTTCGATTCGGATTTCGTCCAAAAATCAAACCGTACAAACCGAACCGAACCAAACCAATTTTAATTTATAATAATATATAATTATATGATATAAATAAATAAATAATAAATCAAAATTTTAAATTCATATTCATTTTGTTAGTCGAATTTTAATATATATATCTAAATGTTTAGATGTGTTTTTGTCATATACGTGTGTATATTTGACAATATATCGTTACATATGTGACAATGATCATACAATGCGTATTTTCACTTGTATGTGTGTCATTTATATGTGTGTAATTGTATAAATTTAAAGTAAACATTATTATGCTCAAATTGACAAATAATAATAATAATAATCAATTTTCTACGTAAAGTAAGTTTGTTAGTATAAATTGGCCACACCCAAATATAAACGGTTTGAAACCGAAAAACCGAATCGCCAAAAACTGAACGGTTTTGGTTTTTGGTTTTATAAAAACCGAATATTTCGGTTTGGTTTCGGATTTAGCCAAAAAATGACCCAAACTGAATCGTGCACACCCCTAGTCAAAGGTGACGTGCCGAGAAAGTATGATTTTGTTGATGGAAAGGTCAATGCATCGGTATCCGTGATGGTAGGCGGGATATCCCAAAAAATGCACGGTGTGGCTCAAGGGGCTAATTTATGAGGTGAATCAAGGTGTGGGTAGCAAAGGCATCCAAATATGCGAAGATGAGAATAATCGTTGTTCTTTTTGAAATAATTATGTGTATGGTATTGATATGTGAGAAATCACATATCCGTTTTTTTACCAAAAATGACCCTAAAATGATGAAATTGTGCAAAATTATGCTTGTATATGTGTATTTTGTCTTTTGTGATGTGTAGGTACAGATATTGCAAAAATCACAAGAAAAGAGTCAAAAACCGGGCAAAAACGAACACGAGATAGAAAGAGTACACAAGAACCGGATGTTTATTAGCAAAAGGTCAACAAAAGTCAACTAGGGTCAACTCTTGAGAAGATAAAACCTTGAAAATTCCAAATGAGCCCTTAATGTTAAATCATTTTCACCAAAAGTTCCAAAAATCAATAACACCGTTAGTCCTTTATTATTAAGGAACTAACGGTCGTTAAGTCTAAAATATTAACCCAATTACCTTTTAATCGAGCCCAAAACAAAACCGTGGCCCAAATTCCCTTGAATATACTTAGCCCAGGTCAACCTTTACTCGGTCAAACAAATCAAATAAACGAATAAGAAAAAGGGCGCAAATTGAATTACTATTCACCTTCATCCCTAATTTTACCCTGTGTCAAAATTAATGGGTAAATCCCACTTATCCTACATGGCTCAAAGATTCTAGTGTCAAGCTCCACATCAGCAAGCAAATATGTCATTCAAGCAAATGATTGGCCGAGCTATATCATTCTTTCAACAAAGAATGACACGCGTACTCCAAAGAAACACACTAATTTGGTATTTTTACACTAAAGTTAGTTCAAAAGAAGCACAATCAAGTTCCCAATGATTGGATTACCACGCTGGCAATCCGTGTGACTATTCTCATCCAAGGGCTACTAATCAAGATCCTAATTCAGTTAGAAATGAAGGGCTGAGATTAAAGGGAGCGTCTCAAGGCTAGAACCTTCCCCTCTCTCCTATATAAAGAAGAAGCCACTCACTCACAGAGGATCGAGTTTTTAGTTTTTAGTGTGTGTAGGATTTTAGTAGTAGCTTAATTTAGCTTAATAGTCTCTTTTTTTAGCTTAACGTTTTTAAATGCAATGTAATTTTCTTTTATCAGCTATGTAATTATTTTCCTTAAATTCAATAAAAGTTTGTTTTTCATTTAAGCTTTAATTCAATTCATGTTTCCACTTATAAGCATTATAGTTTAAATAAGCTCTTTTGTGTTCAAATAAGTTCAATAAGCTATCATTTATACTCATAAGCTAGTAGGATACTCAATTAAGCTCTCAAAGCTTAAATGAGCTTATTGTCACTCAATTCCACCCTCAAATTACCTCAGCTTAATTTTGAAAGGGAAACCAAACATGGAAGGGTTTCCAGGACCTCACTAGCTTATCTATGATAAGCTAGAGCTTGTTGATAAGCTCATAAGAGCAATTTTAATAAGCCTTGTTTGTGCAAAGGCAATTGTAAGTTCTCATTTTTCCATTTATAGCTTAATCTGCATTTTTAGCTTATATTGCTTATTTGTGTCTTCTTATTATTGTTTAGAATAAGCTTATTTGGCTTATCATTGTTTACTAGTGCTTATTTAGTTCATTATCTTACTTAAATCACATTGCCATTAGCTTTTGTTATAAAATAGTTTAAAAATCCAAAAATAGTAACTAAATCGTCTGGGCTTAGTTGTTTTCTGCTTATTTTAGTTGTTAAAATAAGCTCATTGTCTACAGTAGCTTAATAATATATGGCATTAGAAATCTAAGCTTAATTTCTCAATTTTATAAGCCTGCAATATGGATTCAATCATTTTAAAGGGGTGTTTGGTTCAGCAGTACTAACTTAAGTTAGTACTGCCCAGATCCAATGGCTTTTCCAAAGTGATTTAGAACTTCATAATTTAGTTTGTAAGATTAGGATTTTTAGGCTTTAAGGGTTAAGTTAGCTTATTTCAAGTTTAAGTGTTGTTAGTTAGAATCTGGTGTCATTAGTTCAGCTTACTAGGATCCTTATAGCTTAAATAGGTTTTAATTATTTTAGCTTATCAAATTACTCTTGTTTTGGTGTTTTAGAGTTGTAGGAATTAAGTACTTTAGTATGTTATGGTTTGATTTGAGTTTTGGTTAATAAAGTGTCAATTGAATCAGATAGTCGAAACAGGCTTTAAGCCATTTTCTAGCTTAAAATAAGCTTGATAGGATTAGAGTTAGGGTCTGAAACTTGGTGTACAAGTAGATCTTAAGCCAAATTATAAATTTTAGGGCTTAATTTGTAGTAAGTAGCTTATTTACCATCTGTTGTTAAGTCTGCAATTTAGCACTTTGTCTTTTTAATAAAAACCAAAAATAGTGTATTCTGCATAAATAGGCTTTTTCATTAAGCATTTTCCTAGCTTATTTGACTTTCAAATTCTTTTTCAATTGCTATTTTAAGTAGCTTATAGAACAAGCTTCTTAGTGGTATGAGTTTTATAGCAATAAGGTTCTGAATGTGAGCTTAAAAATAAGCTCAAAGTTGGTGTTTTGTCTGTTTTGAAAAGTGTTTTGCAACATAAGTGCTTTTTAGGATTTCTAGCTTATGGCTTATCATTTCTTGCTTAATTCTAGTTTTAATTAGCTTATTAGGTTAGTTGTAGGATAGTATAGCTTATTTTGTTAAATTAGAGTTTATTTTAGCTTAATTGTCATTTAAGTTTTGAGAAAAAGCAAAAATATGTCTTAAGTGTTTCTATCTGTTTAATAAGCTAAATTCTAGCTTATTTGTAAGATTTAAAAAAAGTTATTTTTTTTAAAGTTGCTTATTTTTGTTAGTTTTATAACTTTGCATTTTAGAGTTTTTGCAAAAATAAAAAAAGGAACAAGGGAAGTCAAGGGTGAGCAAGACACGAACCCTTGACCTCGACCTCGTTTCAACCCTTTTATACACCTCAACACACACACTCAGCACCACTGCGCCCTTGGGACTTTTATGTCCAAGGGTGCAACAAAAATTTACTTAACACCTTTTTAGCCCTTTTTATAACAAGCACTTTGTGTGTTGTTTTCATTTTTTTAGCTTATTCGTTTAAGCAATTGTTGAGTTTTAAATTTTCCTGCATTCTTTACATCTTTAGCTATTTTTAGTATTTTTCTAGGATTTTTAGCTTAAGGTTTAGCATTTTTTGTACATTTATTAAGTATAAAACTTTTAAAAAATCAAAAAAATAGAAAAAAAAAATCAAAAAAATAAAATTCTTTTTTATAAAATTTTCTTTTATCATATTTTAGGTTCAGGATTTAAATTTACTTTCGTGGGGTTAAAATTTAAGAATTTCATTTTTTAAAGAACGGGATTTGATTCCCGTTCTCGTTTTCTTCGTTTTTAACTTTAAGTGCTCTTGGTTTAGGATTTTCTTAGCTTTTTTCTTATAAGTTAGTAAATTAGGATCATTCTAGGTTTAATTTTTGATAATCTAAGTTTTAATTTTCGCGTTTTCTTTAATACCCGTTATTGTTTAGTGCTTAATTGTTTAGTCGTTTATTTACTTTTATATGTTTTATGTGTTTTTAATTAGTAGAAATATAAAAACCAATTCAAAAAGATTTGAAACCATTCAAATCATTGTCCAAATAAAAACGGAGTTTCAATTTTATAATTCTTGGGGTATAAACGACCTGGTGAATACTTACAGGTTAACGTATGATATTTTTGTGTAGATTTTTACTTTTAATCTTTTGACCCTCAAAGGGGATGTTCAAGTAAATCTCGTAATACTATAGTAATTATACGTATTATATATAATTTGAGACGTATCAAATTTTTGGCGCCGTTGCCGGGGAATTGTGTTAAAGATTCTCTCGTTTGAATTTGTCGATCGTGATTTGGAGAACCTTTCGTTTTCGAAAGTTACGTCTTTTTGAAAAAATCTAAAAAAATAATAAAAAAATAAAATAGTAAAAAAATATTTTTCTTTTTCTTTTTACTATGTGTAGAAGTTAATTGATAAATAAAAAAATACAAAAATATTTGCTCTTCCGGATTTTTTTATTTTTTTATTGTGTTCTCTTAAATACTAAAATACACAAGCAATTTAATTCTCTTACTAGAGAATTTGTGAATATCCATTAATAAGTTCCCGAACTTAAGATTCAAACAAAAGTAACCGTCTTGTGTCACTTACGAAAAAGGCGCACCTCTTTTGTGAAATAAGCTATTAGGAGGGTTGTTCCACGGAACTACGACCCGAAGGGACAAACGTTTTTAAGGCGATTCGCTCCTACTACGTCCCCCGTTTGCAAATTTCACTTAAGGGAGTTACCCTAAGTTTGTTGATTATTCGGTGAAACAAAAATATTTTTGTGTATATATTTTCTCTTCTCGTTTGTTTGTGTAGTGCATGCGCACTAGAAATTCCTATTTCCAAATAATTCACCCGTAACCATTCCAAGACGTCGAAATAGAAGACGTACTCCAAATATAGTCGAACCCGAGATTCGTACTATCGTTGAAGTTGCACCAATGGGGGATAATCGAACAATAGAAGAGCTACTCCAAGCACCCACGGAAGGGTATGGAGAAGCTATCGTAATACCGGAAATTAATGCGAATCATTTTGAAATTAAGACGAATTTGCTACAATTAGTTTAAGCTAACCCGTTTCATGGTTTTGAGAGGGAAAATCTCCATACTCATATTAACAATTTCAAAAGGATTACCTCGACTTTGAAATTTAGGGATGTGCCGAATGATGTGATTAAACTTATGATGTTTCCATATTCGCTCGAGGGGGCCGCTAGAGTTTGGTACGATAATGAACCTCCTAATTCGATCTTGACTTGGGAGGATCTCGTAACCAAATTCGTGAATCAATTTTTCCTTCCCTCGAAGACCACTCACTTAAAAAATGAAATCTCTCGTTTTACCCAAAAATTCGAGGAGACATTTAGTGAAGCATGGGAACGATTTAAGGAAATGCTTAGAGCTTGTCCCCACCACGGATTTACAGAGTTAACCCAAATAGATACTTTCTATAATGGTTTAAATGAGAATGATCAAGACTCCTTAAATGCAACGGCGAGTGGAAATCTTTTGAGTAAGAATACTAGAGAGGCTTTGAATCTAATTGAGAACCAATCGAAAGTTCGTTATTCACGAAACAAATCGAATGTTTCTAGGATGAATACGAATTCTAGGGAAAGTTCTAGTAAGACGGATGAAAGAATTGATAAGCATGCAGATCAAATTTCGACCTTAGTTGAGATTGTTTCTAAGAAAGTTGTCACTCCCGCTACGGTTAAAGCGGTTGAGGAATCTTGTGTTACTTGTGGTGGTGCTCATGTTTATTGCAATTGTCCTAATACCGATAGCAATTAATCTAGTGTTTGTGCTGCAACGGGTACTTACAATCAAGTAGCTCCTCCAAACCGTGTTAGCAACCACATGGCACCACCCGGTTTTTCTCCGTTACAAAATAGTCAAAATAGGTATAATCAAAATCAAGGTCAAGGGAATAATTTTAATCGGGGAAATAATTTTCTTGGAAATCAAGGTTTTCAAGCTCTAATTAATCATGCTCTAAATTTTCAAAATCAAGGATTTCAAAACCAACCTTTTCAAGCTCCTAATAATCAAGTTCAACAAGGAGTTCCAAATGAGTTTTCAAATTATATGAAATCTAATGATCACATGATGAGAAACATGCAAAGTCAAATCAACTCGTTGAAAGGAGAATTAAAGAATGAAATTCAAAATACAATGAAGACTCAACAAACCGTCTTGATGAATCAACAAAAGGCTTTTCAAAATAATTTGCAAAATATGTTAAGTAAATTTCTCCAAAACCAAGCCTCAACTTTAGGTACTCTTCCGAGTAATACTATTCCTAACCCGAAGTGTGAGATGAAAGCAATCACTACTCGAAGTGGTGTTGCTTATGAGGGACCTTCGATTCCTACTAATCCTTCTCCCAAAAAGGTAGTGGAACGAGAAACCGAGGAGACAACGGATAAGGAGCAAACTAATTTCCAAGGAAGTACCGCTCACATCCAACCTCCGATTAACCCTATTCCGATTTCGGAACTCGATGTTCCGAAGACTTTACCTAAGCCTAATATTCCATATCCTTCGAGACTTAATGATCAAAAGTTCCATGAAAAAGCTTCGAATCAAATGGAGAAGATCTTTCAAATCTTTCAAGATTTGCACTTTGACATTAGTTTCGCGGATTCTTTACTTTTGATTCCAAGATTTGCCCCTACAATTAAGAATTTGCTCACGAATAAGGAAAAGTTGTTTGAATTAGCTAAGATATCGTTGAACAAGAATTGTTCGGCAATGCTCCTTAATAAGCTTCCCGAAAAGATTGGAGATCCCGACAAGTTTCTTATACCATTTGATTTCCTGAGAATGGATGTATGTCACGCCTTGGCCGATCTTGGTGTGAGCATAAATCTTATGCCTCTTTCCATTTGGAAAAAGCTTTCCCTACCCGAACTTACCCCCACTCGGATGACTCTAGAGCTAGCAGATCGATCTATTACTCCTCCTAAAGGACTCGCCGAAGATGTCTTTGTCAAAGTGGGGAAGTTTCACTTTCCTACCAACTTTGTTGTTGTTGATTTTGAAGCCGATCCTCGGGTTCCTCTCATTCTAGGGAGATCCTTCTTGAGGACCGACCGTGCCTTAATTGATGTTTATGGAGAAGAAATAACCCTTCGGGTTAATGACGAAGCCGTGACTTTTAGTCTCGATCAAACTACGAGATACTCCTCTACATATGATGATATGTTGGTAAACCAAATTGACGTCATTGATGTTGCTAGTGAGGAGTATGCTCAAGAACTGTTAGGTTTTTCTAATAATTCTTCGGGTGGCAATCCCACCACGACTTTTGAGCCTATTATTTCAGACTCTTTTCTTTCCTTCACTCCATTCGAGGAAAGTGATTTCATTTTGGAAGAAATAAAGGCTTTTCTCAAGGATGATTTAATTTCACCAGAAATTGATCAGGCCGTATGTGATCCGGAGGGAGATATTTGCTTAATTGAAAAATTGTTGAATAATAACCCGTTTCAACTCCCTCCGATGAACCTTAAGCAAGTAGAAGTGACTAAGGCAAAATCTTCAATTGAAGAGCCTCCGGAATTAGAGTTAAAAGATTTACCATCTCATTTGGAATATGCTTACTTAGAAGGAATCGATAAGTTACCCGTGATTATTGCAAAAGGTTTAAAAAATGATGAAAAAGAAGCCCTCTTAAAGGTGCTTAAATCACATAAACGGGCCATTGCTTGGAAAATCACCGACATCAAGGGTTTTGACCCTCGTTTTAGTACTCAAAAAATCTTGATTTAGGAAGATTATAAACCCAAGGTCTAAAGTCAAATACGGGTTAACCCAAAAATTCATGAGGTAATAAAAAAAGAAGTAATCAAACTTCTTGATGCCGGAATGATTTACCTGATCTCTGACAGCCCGTGGGTAAGCCCCGTGCATTGTGTACCCAAGAAAGGTGGTATAACCGTTGTTGCTAACGAAGAAAATGAATTGATTCCAACACGATTAGTTACCGGGTGGAGAGTTTGCATTGATTATAGGAAATTAAATAAAGCTACTCGTAAAGATCATTTTCCGTTGCCATTTATGGACCAAATGTTAGAAAGATTAGCTGGAAATGAGTTCTATTGTTTTCTAGATGGATTTTCGGGATACTTTCAAATCCCAATAGATCCCCAAGACCAAGAGAAAACCACTTTTACATGCCCTTATGGAACTTTCGCTTACTGTCGCATGCCATTTGGCTTGTGTAATGCTTCCGGTACTTTCCAAAGGTGTATGATGGCCATATTCCATGATATGATCGAAAAGTCTATGGAACTTTTTATGGACGATTTTCTGTTTTTTTGGGATAGTTTTGATTCTTGCCTCTCCAATTTATAAAAAATGCTAAAAAGGTGTGAAGACACGAATTTAGTTCTAAATTGGGAGAAGTGCCATTTTATGTGTAAAGAAGGAATTGTGTTAGGTCATAAAATATCAAAGTCCGGGATTGAGGTCGATCGAGCAAAAGTTGATGTTATAGCTAAGCTCCCTCATCCGACTACCGTAAAAGGTGTTAGGAGTTTCTTAGGTCATGCCGGTTTTTACCGACGATTTATCCAAGACTTTTCTAAAATTGCTAGACCTATGACTCACCTTCTTGAGAAAGATGCACCGTTTGTGTTTTCTCAAGATTGTATTGATGCTTTTGAGACTCTTAAAAAGAAGCTTACCGAAGCTCCGATCTTAGTTGTCCCCGATTGGAACCTACCTTTCGAACTTATGTGTGATGCTAGTGATTTTGCGATTGGTGCGGTTTTGGGACAACGTAAGACGAAGCATTTTCAGCCTATACATTATGCTAGTAAGACAATGACCGAAGCTCAAATTCATTACACTACGACGGAAAAAGAAATGCTTGCCGTAGTTTATGCTTTTGAAAAGTTTCGGCCATATCTTGTCTTATCCAAAAGTATAGTGTATACGGATCACTCGGCTCTTAAATACCTTCTTAGTAAACAAGATGCTAAGCCGAGATTGCTCCGGTGGGTTCTCCTCCTACAAGAATTTGATATCATCATCCGTGATAAAAAAGGAACGGAGAATCTCGCGGCCGATCATTTATCTAGACTTGAGAATCCTCATAAGGATGTGTTAGAAAATAAAGACATAAATGAAAATTTTCCTTTAGAAACTCTTGGAGTTATATCTAGTGGAAGTACCCCATGGTTTGCCGATTATGCAAATTTCCATGCGGGGAATTTTATCGTCAAAGGGATGTCGTCCCAACAAAAGAAGAAATTCTTTAAGGACGTTAAACATTACTTTTGGGACGACCCCTACCTTTTTCGGATTTGTGCGGATCAAATCATTCGACGGTGTGTGCATGGCCAAGAAGCTTTTGATATCCTCAAAGCTTGTCATGAAGGACCCATCGGGGGCCATCATGGTGCCAATCTCACCGCTAAGAAAGTATTTGATGCCGGTTTCTTTTGGCCGACCATATATTGAGATGCCTATACTATGATCAAATCTTGTGATACGTGTCAACGCCAAGGCAAAATTTCATAAAGAGATGAAATGCCTCAAAACGCTATTCAAGTTTATGAAATCTTTGATGTATGGGGTATCGATTTTATGGGTCCATTCCCGTCTTCACGAGGGAATAAATACATTCTCGTAGCCGTTGACTACTTATCAAAATGGGTTGAAGCGAAGGCGCTCCCCACTAATGATGCTCGAGTTGTAGTTAAGTTTTTGAAATCTCTTTTCGCCCCATTTTTGTAATGATAAATTTGCTAAAGTAATGTCTAAGTATGGGGTCACTCATCATCTTGCTACCACTTATCACCCTCAAACAAGTGGACAAGTGGAGGTTTCCAATCGTGGCTTGAAACGTATTCTTGAGAGGACGGTTAGTGAAAACCGTGCCTCATGGTCCGATAGGAGAGGACGGTTGGTGAGAACCGTGCCTCATGGTCTGATAGGCTAAATGACGCTTTATGGGCATTCCGTACCGCTTTCAAGACACCGATTGGTTGTACTCCTTACAAGCTCGTGTACGGAAAGTCTTGTCATCTACCTATCGAATTAGAGCATAAGGCATATTGGGCCTTGAAACATGCTAATTTTGATCTTAAAACCGAGGGTGATCACCGGAAGCTTCAACTTAATAAACTTAATGAGCTTCGTGATCAAGCATACGAGAATTCTTTGATATAGAAAGAGAAGACGAAGAAGCTTCACGACTCTAAAATCAAAAACCGCATTTTCAATGTTGGTGTTCGAGTTTTACTCTTAAACTCTCGTCTAAAGATATTCTCGGGAAAGCTTAAAACTCGTTGGTCGGGACCTTTCAACATCACCCAAGTTTTTCCATATGGAACCATCGAGTTATCTCAACCCGATGGTCCAAACTTTAAGGTGAATGGTCATCGTGTGAAGCATTACTTTGGAGGGGACATACCATCAAAGGTAGTCCCGGATCTCTAAACCATCCTCATGGACAACTAAATGTGGGGATCGAGTCAAGCTATGTGACTCGGTTACCAAAAACAAAATGCTTCATGGGAGGCACGCCATGCTTATCCATCTTTCTTCTTTCTTATTTCTAATGTGATGTGAGGAGGCTTGTACTCTTCCGATTCTTCTTGTTTGTACTTCTGATTGTTTGTAGGATTGACCTAAAAATTTTGAAGACTCTCGTGTTCGGTGTTTTGTCCCGGTCCACTCGAGCTTCCTAGCCTTTGCTTGCCATTAGTTTGGGGAAATCCGATATCCTAGATTATTATCGACAAACCAACCTATCTTTAGCAAACTTAATAAACGGCTTAAATTTTTGTGATACGTTCACTATGCTCGGATTAGCTTTCGGCGCTTTGATTTTAGTATGGGTTATAAGCTTAAACTAGGAAACATAAAGGACAATGGTTTATTTTTAGTATGGGGTAGTAATAATCTTCGATATATCTTACCTACCTTAGCCCATGTTCTCACGAACCTCCGTTGCCGCGACAAAAAATTTTTTAAAATTTTATATAATAACAAAAATAAAATAAAAAAAAAATATAAGTAGAAATGATGAAAAATATAAATTAGTTATACAAAAATAAGTGTTTTGACACAAATGTAGGATTTCCGTTGGTGAGACAAAAATAAAAATTGACCGACCTGCTTTATAACTTAGCTTTCTCCTTAACGTAAAAAATGGATGAAGTTGCTAATCTTTTATACAATGAGTCTATAAAAAGCAAGTCTAGCTTACAAAGTCTATATTATGTCAAGTTCCTATAATTGATCTAATATACAAATATCGATTATATTAGGCTAAGCATTCACAAATAGTTTCTTTCTTAGAAATTATAAATTGTCGAGGAACAAGAGATGAAATAGAGTATAATAAAAGTTATTTGATGCAAAACGCTGGAAAAGTTAGAGATATCTTTAGAGTTCATAAGTGTTAATAGTGGTTTTTCCTCCCATTAGCTTGTTTTCACTTTTTATATATAACTTGTTTAATAAATAGAGTTGAGTGCTGTTTTTTGGTTATAGTAATTAGTTCATAGAAGATATCTTATAGTTTCCTTAATGATTAAAGAAGTATCCATCAGGAATACTTAATTTGGCATACTATATGTATCACATGAATAAATATTTTGCTTATCCCTTAAAGAGCCTTAGGGTATATGGGGTAAGTAGAATTTAATAAGTGAAATATAGCTTTATATTCCGTTCCTTAAAAAAAGAGCCCTTAGGGAATAATGGAATGGATATTGTTGCTAATATAATTTGTCTTGTTATGTACCTTAAAGAGCCTTAGGGTATATGGTGCAAATAAGATTGACCAATTATGTCTTAAAGAGCCTTAGGGTATATGACATGAATGGTGCCTTGCTTAAGTAACCTAATAAAAGCCAAATTTTTGGTTTCCCCTCCTCGATGTGGACTGAACTTTGATGATGACATTTGATCTTTGAAAAAGGGCTATGAACTAATTAATTGCTCTTAACATTAACGCTTATTTTTGGAATTAATAAGTATCGAAATAAAGTCTTAAAGAGCCTTCGGGTATATGACAAAAATAAAATCTTGAGATACAAAATTAGGAATAAGGGAGGAAAAGTAATACACAATTAGTTTTTATGAGTAGTGTTAGCATCATAACTTGTATTTTACAATGATCTTGTATTTAAGCTTGGCTTGGAGAAGTAAAAGTCAGGGACGATAAATTTATCCATTTAGACACTTTTTGTGCTTTTTGTTTCGTGATCCTAAAAGTTATCAATGAATAATGAAAGCAATACATTATGTCGCACATGAATAAGTTGTAAGTTGTAAATAATGAAAATCATAAAAATGGATAATCTTGAAAAATAGGACCACGAGTGTTTTACAACTTAGTGATTTACGTTAACTCGCACCCGACAAAAGACTTTGCTATTTTTCAAAGGATTAGTTTAGGGAGGTTTTGGAGTATTTGGTTTTAGAGCATATAATATTGCGTGAGGACACGGAAATCATTTAGTTTGGGGAATTTTGATATGTGAGAAATCACATATCCGTTTTATACCAAAATTGACCCTAAAATGATGAAATAATGCAAATTATGCTTGTATATTGTGTATTTCTTTTCCTTTGTGATGTGTAGGTACGGATATTACAAAAATCACAAGAAAAGAGCCAAAACTGGACAAAAACGGACATGGGAACGGAAAGAGTACACAAGAGCCGGGAATTTATCAAGCTAGTGTCAACAAAAGTCAATCTTGGTCAACTCATGTGAAGACAAACTCTTGAATTTACTAAAATAGCCCTTGAATGTTAAACCTATTCACCCAAAATTCCCAAAATCAATTACATCGTTAGTCCTTTAAAATTAATAGACTAATGGTCGTTACTTTTGATATTAACCCCAAGCCCAAATTAAAACAGCTTGAGCCCAATTCCTTTTTAATTTAAAACCGAGCCTAGGTCAAGAAGTCAAGAAGTCAAACCACTCAGTCAAACAATGAAATAAGAAAAGAAAAGGGCGGGAACACCCTTTTCACTGTTCACCATCGTCCCAAAATTACCCTGTACCCAAAATTAACCTCGTTTAAGTAAAGTTAACCCTTCTAGAAGCCTATGACGCACGTAATGACAATTTTGGGATGCCAGGTTGACAATCCCAAGGCCAATCATTGGCTAATCATACGTGGAGAGCAATGGACGATCGAGATTAAATTGATTGAAAGCAGTTATGGATTAAGGGTCAAGATCAAAAGCTAGGGGAGCGTCTAAGGGCCTGGAAGCTTCACTCTTGGCCTATAAAAGGAGCCACTCACACTCACGATTAATATCTAGTGTAGTTTACTTAGTGTAGCTTTTAGCTTATGAATTTTAGCTTATTGTAACGTTTTTAATATTGTTTTCAATTAATGTAATTTCCTTTTCAAGCTTGTACTCAGTTTTCATAATCAATAAAATTTTAGTTTAATTAATGTTCAAATTTCAATTGATGTTTTTACTTTAATGCATAATGGTTTAATAAGCTCTATAATGTTCTATTAAGCTCAACAAGCTTTCAAAATCACTTATAAGCTAGCTATAAACTCAGTTAAGCTCTCAAAGCTTAACTGAGCTTATTGTTACTCAAATCTCTAACCAAATATTACCTCAGCTTTTAAATGGAAGGGAAGCCAGTTGTGGAAGGGCTTCCAGGACATTACCAGCTTATTTTAAGATAAGCTGGAGCTTGTAGATTAGCTTGTAAAAGCATTAATAGCCTTGTTTTGTGCAGAGGCTTTTGTAAGTCTTCATTTTACCTTTAAAAGCTTTAATATTGCATTTACTTATACATGCTTTATTTCTTGCTTATTTTAGTTTAGATAGCTTAATATCTGCTTATTATAGATTGTTTATGATTATTTAGTTCATTTGATAGTAAAATCAGTTAATAAGTGTTATTTATAAAACAGTTGTAAAACCAAAAGATTAGCATTAGATTAATAAGCTTTAGTTTCTTTCTGCTTATTTAGGTTGTGTTAAAAAACTGTTCTTATAGGTCTATTCTAAGCTTGTTGATTATCCTGGTATCTTAAGTTTGAAACCTTAAAACCAATTTTAAAAGCACAAAAATGATTTTAGCAACTAAAAGGGGTGTATGTATAATGGCAGTATAACTAATGTTAGTACGGCCCATTACGTATTTGGTCCATTAGGTTGATTATAAACCTCAAATTTAGTTTTATAAAGCAAGGTTTTATGAATTGGTAGGATAAATCAAGTTTTGAAGATTTGTATGATGATTGCTTTGATCTGAGTTCATATGGCTTAGGCTCTTTATGCTCTAATTAGTTCTAGCTGAATTTGTTGATCACTTTGCCTTTGTTTTAGTATTTTAAAGGTGCAGAAACTAGGTCCTTAAGCCTGCATTGTTTGATTTGAGATTTGGTTATAAAATGTGTCAAGTGTAACAGCTAGCATAAATTGGTTTTGGCCATTTACAAGCTGAAGTTTCAGCTAGCATAAGTAGGATTTAGCCTTTCAAACTTAGAGCACAACTAGTTTGTAGGCCAATCTAGATTAGTTAGGACTTATTTCAAGATTAATAGCTTATTTGTGTATCTGTTTTTGATCTGCAAGCTTGTACTTTGTCTTTTCATAAAAACTTTAAAAACCAAAAATAATGTATTCTGCTTAAACAGCCTTTTTCAATAGGATTTTTCATAGCTTAAATAGATTTCAAAATACTTTTCAAGAGTAGTTTTAGATAGCTTATAGAATAGGCTTTCAAATGGTATAGGTCTTATAGCTATAAGGATCCGTTTGTTTTTAAGTGTTTATAGCTTAGTTGTTTATGGTTTGAGCTTATTTGAGCTTATAAGATTCTAAGGTTTAGTGAAAAAGCTCATAATTCTTTTAAGTTTTTTCTGAGGTTTTTAAGTTCAAATTCTGGCTTATTTGTTAAGTTTTAAAAAAACTTTCTTCACAAAAGTTGCTTATTATAAGCTGCTTAATAACTTTGATCAAAAAGTTTTTAAGAATAAGAAAAAGGGAAGTAGGGAAATCAGGGGTGAGCAAGGCTCGAACCCCTGACCTCTACCCACCTCAACCTTTGAACACCTCAACACAACACTCACAACCACTGCGCCCCTGGGACTTTTACGTCCAAGGGTGCAAACACAATTCTTTTAACCTTTTTTTCCCACTTTTAAAATAAGCACTTCGAGTGCTAAAGTGATTTTTCCTGGCTTATTTTGTTAAGCATTTTCAGTAGTTTCAATTTTCTTGCAATTAGTCTGACATTAGCAACTTTTAGGAATTTTCTTAGATTTTTAAATCATAGTTTACTATTTTTCTTGCATTTATTTAGTTTAAAACTTTAAAAAGTCTTAAAAAATAAAATAAAAATAAAAATAATAAATTTCTTTTTCTAAAAATCAATTTTGGTCTTTTAGCATCTAGGAAAATTAGTTTGGGCCGGTTTTGTTCATTTTTGCTAAAATTGAATTTTAGTGTTCGTTTTCTTAAACCCGTTAGCGTTTTTGTGCATTTTGCTTGTAATTAACCTTTAAGTGCCTTTATTTGCTCACTTGTAGGATTTAATTTTCGAAATCAAAGATATTAGAACCATTCAACTCATTGTCCAAACAAAAACTGAGTTTCAATTCATAATTCTTGGGGTATAAACGACTCGGTGAACACTTACCGGTTAACGTACGATATTTTTTGTAGAGTTTGCTTTTAATCTTTGTCCTCAAGGATTTCTAGTAAATTTCTTATACTTTAGTATTATACGTATATATAATTTGAGATCAATCACCTGAACCTACTGTAAGTCCTCAGGATATCGATGAATTTAATTTGAAAAATAAAACATCATTGTCCGAATGTGATGGTGAGGAATAAAACGTTATATACTTTAACGATCTATTTCCTTTTAACGTAATTTATCCTGATGATTTAAAATCGGATAAGGATAATGATAATGATAAAATTGATATCAAATAGTCTTTGGGGGATAATGTAATAAATACCGATGTTGGTGCCTATGCACAAGGGTCAAATAAGCTTTTCAAAACAAGTCATGATACAATTAATAAAATTTTCACTGCTAAATTTTATCATGGAATTAAGTGTTAATATCGTGACTTGGAATTATCTTAATAAAGGGATGCCATTGATTTTTATAATTAAGAATTTATATGTGCCGTTTGGCATCCCGTTAGACCCCAAATTGTTTTATAAGGATGGGATAAAATTGGGGCAAGTCTAACTTAAAGACTTTTCTTTAAACAAAAGTGCTTGTCGGGAGACAACTCGTAATGTATTTTTAATTTTCTTATTGAGTCTGTCTTTCCAGACTGTCTATACGGGGTATCCAAACCCAATGGATACGACGTATTGACTACCTGGACGTTATCCAGACTTTATTTTTCTGCAATTTAAACTTTATTATCAGACTGGTCGATACGGCGTATTCGTTAAACGAATACAGCGTATTCGACTTCAGACCCGTACTTAGGATTGTTTTCTACAAGGATCAATACGACATATCCTGGGGAATGGATACAATGTATCGACTTCCTATACGATTTTAGGTTTTTATTTCAAGTCTAACCAGCGAATACACAGAGATAGAAATTGCACTTGTTTTCTTATGCTTAATACATAACCTTCTGAACGAAAATGATGACGTTCGTAGAGTATCTATAGTTTGGAATCCTATGTGTGTTGTAGTCGAAGAAGATAAAGTTATGTTTGCTGCTAGTACTTTCGAGGGTCGTGCGTTAACATGGTAGAATGGGAATGTGCACACCCTAGGACTCGTCAATGCTAACCGTATTCCCTGGACTGAATTCAAGACGATGATGACTACGGAATACTGCCCAGCAACCGAAATCCAAAAGATGGAACAAGAACTTTAGACTCTGACTAAAATTTTAGCATAACTTTTTGTGAAAAATCACTAGTCACATTACCTAGCGCACTATAACCCTTAATGTCTATTTGTGAGAATTAAGCCTATCCGTTTCCAATTGCTTACTTAAATTCCACAAAAATATGAGTGTGCCGGTGATGTAGTTGACTTTAGAACTTGGTCTGGTATATCACTCGAGACCGCCATGATTAGTACTATGGATTTAGATGGAAGAACATGTTCAACTGATAAATTTCTACGATTAAACCAAATAGCCTACCTGTCGTTTTATAAAAACTAAATAACCACATGGGTTAGTTAACTTCCCGTTGTAACCTATATTACTCTCATTTTTAGAGTAAAATCTTCTAGAACAACTTGTTGAGCCATTCCTTTCCTTTTCTACACCATATTATATGTTTCGTTACACCTTTGCACCTTAGCCTACCGTGTAGATTAAGCCTATTTCACCAATGTTGCTAGTTGCTTTCGTGTAAAGTTTTGTATTTCCTGTGTCAAAGTGAAATTTTTCTATCTCTGTAATGGTTGAGAAATTGCACAATGTAATGGGAAAATATGTAGCTCGTAAGTTTTGCTAATTTGGCGATTATGAATCATGTCCGATGAAGAAGTACCACAAAGAAAAGATTATACGGATGAATTATGAAAGTGAAGACGGTGAAATTAAACCGAGGTTTATGATGTATTGTTTTAAAAAAATTATTAAAAAATGGAAAAAGAAAAAAAAGAAAAGGAAGAAAAAATAGTCGGTTCAAAAGAAGTTTATACCAAAGAAATTATTTAGGAGGATCGATTATTCGTTGATACGTCACAAAAATCAATGATGTAAAGTTTTGTAAAAAGTGGCCGATATCACCACTTATGTAAAAGTATGTAAAGAGCGGGATGTAAGAGAAGTTGACCGTTATGGGAACGCCAACTTAGGTTGTCTTTGTCATTTCTGTGATCGAGGCATCTGTCTATATGTTCGAGTCTTTGTCATGGAACGGTCGGGGGACAGTTACTAGCAACCGTACCTTATATGTTGGCTTAATCTATTTGTTTTGCGAATTTTACTTAACACCCATTTTACTTCCCTTTCCTAGCAACTAACCTTAGTGTCTACTCGAACAAGGACTTGTTCGAGCATGCATGTCTATTCCGTCGTTACTGCCATATATGCATGTCTCAGTTGCCTTGTTGGATGATGACTTTTGGTGAAAGTTAGAAGGTCCCTACCCTATATCATTCTTCATCCTAACTACTGGTTAAACACGAACAGGGATGTGTTCGAATTGTATATGTCTATTCCGTCATTACAGAAATGTGTGAACAATATAGATGCTATAACACCTCGTGTTTTAGGTCATTGTACGACGTTATGTAATTCACAATTTATTTTTAGGGTTTTACGCGTTTGCTTTTAAATCGTAATCGTTAAGCTAAATCGCGTAAACTAAAAATGATCATTCAATGTAAACGGGCATTAAACAATTAAATGTTTACATTAAGCAAGTGTTAAATGATTATTATAAGGATAATTATCAACTTTGTTCATCTTATTTTTATTGGTTACGTAAAATGCTTACGTTTCGCGATAAAATGCGTTTCGGCATTCCCGGAAGCACCAAAACCTAACTACGCTTAAACGAATACCCACGATTATACCCAATACACAAAATAATCAATATAACATCACATATATGTTCTATGTGTCTAATTTTTTAGGATAGAACCAAGGAATCATCAAGTTGGTGACTAGGTCCCTAAAATATCTAGATACTTTACCCCTTGGTTTCCTTGTGCCTTCGTATGTGCCACCTCTCTTTCTTATCCCTGGCACATGCACTTGAGGCTTGATAATATCTCCTAAGCACTATGAATATCATGCACTCACTCTTACTTTCATAAAAAACTTAACCAAAATTTCATAAAAATCTTTTCTCCTTCTCTCTTAAGCTCATGGCTTCAAAATAGCCACCTAAACAAATCATACTATGATTTTCTAAGATCACACAAAGTACTCTACACATCTATCTAAGATAATTCAAGGTGATTTTAAGTGTTGGATAACCATTTACAAGTGTTGAAGCAAGGAAGAAAGATTAGGGTTTTTAAACCTAATCTAGGGTTTCATTTCTTGCAAGCTTGGATTTTTGATCTAACCAAGGGTTTGGGTTGAATTGATCATCATCATACATCATTACAAGGTTATATATAAACCTTTATGTCTTCACTTTGATCCATCTTATATGGTTTATGTTCTATATAACTAAATCACCTAAGGTATTCTAAGAAGAATTGAAGGGTTGGTTAAGCTTTGAAGAGGTTTTAGCAAGATTTTGCAAGATTAGGGTTTTATAAGGAAATTAGGGTTTTCAAGTGTGCTAGCTTTGGTTTTTAATCTAAACAAGGGTTTAGATTGTGTTTTCTATCATCATTGTTCATCATAAGGTCCTCTTCAAACCTTTATCTTTTCATTTTCATGATTATATGTGTTCATATGTTCTACTTAGTTAAATCACCATCTAAGATACTTTTGAATATGTAAAATGAATTTTTACATATGATTAATGTTTTGTGAACTTATTTACATGTTATATGGATGGTAATATCATGTTAAAAGGAATGTATAAGTGTTTTAACATGTTGGTTAAGTATTAACATGTATAAGTACAAATTAGGGTTTTTATGTTAACCTAATAAGTTACAAGTGAAAATGGTGTAAATAACATGTTAATCTTGTTATCTTGGACTCTCTTGGACAAAGTATGATCTAATGGATCTAATATATGTATGACATAAGATATAATTGTTGTAAAGTATTAGTAACAAGGTGTTGAAGCATAATGGTACAAAAATCAAGCTTAAAACATGTTTTAATAACAAACTTCAAACTTGTTGTTTCGGTTCGAATTTGTTAACATCCATATTAGGTTTTATAAAGATAGTACATCTCATAAGGATTCCAAAATGATAAGAAACTCGAAAAACAGATTAATAACGAAGAAGTTACACTAGTTACGAGTAAAAACACTATTCACAAAAGAATCTCGGAAACTTAAAAAATGCAATATTATGTTCACTCGTCGTAATACGAAGCGTGGGCGTAAGAAACGCGAGAAACAGACTTAAAACGACAAAGTTATGTCATTTTTGCTAAAGGCGTAATTATAAACGTTTTTACTTTATAAATACGATTTCACTTAAACGATTAGATGGTGATATAGCTATATAGAAATATATATGTTATTAGTTATCAAAGTGCTATATTACTAGGGAATTTCATAATGAGGCTTCTTCGGATGGCGTATTGACGAGTTGTTGGATTTACGATTTAAAGTGTCCTAACTCCTCGTACGTCATGTCATGACCTCTTAATTATGATAGCCCGAACGATAGTACGATGATAACTATATAGGATTATATATGGTTGTTGTTAGACAACGTACTTGAATACTGATTCGACCTATATTAACTAGGTTGCATTCGGGCGTTAGCGTGACGCGTTTTTATTTGGGATATTTTATTATCAATTTACTCACTCAAGGTGAGTTCATAGCCCCATGTTTTACAATTATTGAGTTTTGGACTTACATGTTAAAGTGTCTAACTCCTCGTACGTCATGTCATTGAACTCTTAATTAGGAATAGCCGGAACGAAAGTACGATGATACTATATAGGATTATAATATCGTTTGTTAGTTATACAACGTACATAATACTGATTCTACCTATAATAACTAGGTTGCATTCGGGCGTTAGCGTGACGCGTCTTTACTTGGGATATTTTATTATCATTTACTCACTCAAGGTGAGTTCATAGCCCCATGTTTTACAATTAATGATTTACAAGTTTTTAGGGTGAGAAACATATGCATGTTTTACAATTGGACGCAAGTGTACATTTTATAGGATTACGTCTGTTGCCATAAGTAGCGATAACCCACTATGCCCATGAATCATGAACTGTCAATTACTGGAAAGGTGAGCATCCACGCGAATGAAAATAGATAAGATCTTATTTTGGATTTGACCTTCCCCGTTTCGGGTGACTATGCTATCACTGGAAATCGAACGTATAACATTGTCAGATACGGATTGTATACGGTGAACATCATTACGTGGCATGTAAGGCAATATTTTAAATATTTATTCATTATGTCGTAGCTTCGGTGTCATTGAGCTTAGGCAAACGACAATGCATTTTTGAGTCTGCATCTTTGCATTATCACTGGAAAAGTCTTGCTTCCTGCATATACATTTACATAAACCTATGAAATTCACCAACTTTATGTTGACGTTTTTAAATGCAATGTTTTTCAGGAGGTCATTAAGCACGAGGTGCGAAGGATACATTGGTGGTTATATTTTGAAGTCATGCATTAAAGATTTAGTCGCATTACATTTTGTATATCTGTTATGGGCTGGAAATCTTTGTAATAATAACAAGTAAACAAGTAAAGCTTCGGGCTTTTGTAACACATACTTTATTAAATCCAATGTATCAGTTTTAAATGACTTTTTGGTCGTTCTTATATTATCTTGTGTTATTGATCTGAGAAGTAACACGCCCCGGACCCTTATTCCGCTGCGACCCAATTTGGGGGTATTACAAAAACAGATGGAATAAATGATATAATAAAGTGACGTTATTTGATGTCATCAAATATCCCCCACTTGAATCCTACTTGTCCTCAAGTTGACTTTAGAAAGGGTTTTAGTTTATGAAAATGTGTCCCAAACGAAGTTGAGGATTTTCCATTTAAGCATCGTTTTGTCCTAATCACCTAACCAAGCTCCTCACGAAATATGGAAATGAAAACACTCAGATCACTCGACTAATCTAGGGTGAACATTTAATTGGTACGCTCAATTGCTTGGTCGTGATTAGTTTCGTATCATAGGCTTGGCAAGATACACATCTCCACCGCTAAAGCTAAGGAGAAACATTCAACAAATAAATTGGGTTTAAGAAGGCTAGGTTGATCAATCGTCAGTCCTTTCAACATAAGTACACACCAACAAGGCAGTTATTCGTACATACACGGCCGTAACGATGAATAACATATACAATACGATCACACTTCCCTGTTCGTTGTTAACCAACGGTTATGATGAATGAAACGCCATAGGGCAGGGAGCTTCAAACTTTACCGAAAGTCCGTCATTCAGCAAGAAGCTGAGACAAAACATGCATACATAGTCGTAACACAGAATAATGAAAAGCATGCACGAACAAGTTTCTCGATTCGAGTAGACAGTAAGGTTAGTTGCTAGGAAAGTGAGAAAATGGGTGTTAAACAAATTAAGAGCCACAAATAAGGTACGATTGCTAGTAACCTTCCCCCGACCGTTCCATAACAAAGAATCGAACATATAGACAAACGTCTCGATCATAGAAATGACAAAGACAACCTTATTTGGCGTTCCCATAACGGTCAACTTCTCTTACATCCCGCTCTTTACATACTTTTACATAATAAGTGATGAATTTGACCACTATTTAACAAAGACTTTACTTCGTTGATTTTTAGTTAGACGTAATCAACGAATAATATTAACCTTCCAAGAGATTCCTCGGTATAAACAGTCTTTTTGAACGTCTATTGTTTCTTTCTTCTCTTTTTTTTACAATACAATCATAAATCTCATTTTATTCCACCGCTTCACTATCATAATTTGTCTCGATAATTTTTTTCTTGTAACACTGTCGTCTTCGTGACATGATTCATAATCGCGAAAGTAGCGAAACTTATGAGCTACATATTTTTCCCATTGCATTGTGCAATTTCCCGACCATTACAAAGATAGAAAAATTTCATTTTGACACAGGAAATACAAGACTTTACACGAAAGCAACTAGCAACATTGGTAAAATAGGCTTAATCTACATGGTAGGCTAAGGTGCAAAGGTGTAACGAAACATATAATATGGTGTAAAAAAAGAAAGGAATGGCTCAACAGGTTGTTCTAGGGGATTTTACTCTAAAAATGAGAGTAATCAAGAGTTACACGAGAGTTAACTAACCATTGTGGATAGTTAATTTTATGACATAAGGTTATTTGGTTAAATCCTAGAAATTTATCAGTTGAACATGTTCTTCCATCTAAACTCATGGTACTAATCATGGCGGTCTCGAGTGATATACCAGGCCAAGTTCTAAAGTCCACTACATTACTGGCACACTCATAATTTTGTGGAACTTTTAGTAGACAGTTGGAAACGGAATAGGCTTAATTCTCACAATATGTATCAAGGGTTATAGTGCACTAGGTAATGTAACTAGTGATTTTTACAAAAGTCATGCTGAAATTTTTTTAAATTTAGCCTATTTTTATGCACTTTGCATGTTGTTTTGTAAAAAAGAAGACAAGTACGTTCTAATTCTCCATCTCCCCGCTTAAATTATACAACGTCCTCGTTGTATAGATAAAACAATTAAATAATACGAGAAATAGAATTAGAACGAGGAAACTCCCCTGATAGTTTGCTCTGAATGTTTCTCTAGTTTGGGAATATGAGCAAAAGTGTGTTGAACAACCGTCTTGAGATTTCAAGACTCCAACACTTCGAGATTTTCAGATTTATAAATACTCTACCAATGTAAACGTTTTCATTCAGAATGTCATGTATTAAGCATAAGAAAACAAGTGCAACTCCATCTCCGGTGTATTTGTTTGGTTAGAAAATTAAATACTAAAACTGTACAGGAAGTCGATACCTCGTATCCGTTCCCCAGGATACGCCTTATTGAAACCTGTATACACTGTATTCATTTAATGAATACGTCGTATAGACTGTGTTGAAAATAAAGACTGGATAACGTCCAGATAGTCAATACGCCGTATCCATGATGGATACGCCGTATAGACAGTCTGGGAAGACAGACTCGATAAGAAAATTTGAAAATACATTCCGGGTTGTCTCCCGGCAAGCACTTTTGTTTACAGAAAAGTATTTAAGTTAGACTTGCCCTAAATTAATCTCATCCTTATAAAACAACTTAGGGTCGAACGGGATGCCAAATGGCACATACAAATTCTTTAAAAGCATCGCGTTGTTAAGATAATTACAAGCCGTGATATTAACATTTAGCTTCTTGATAAAAGTTTCAGTTTTGAAAAATTTATTAGATGTATCATGACTCGTTTCTGAAAGCATATCTGACCCTTGTGCATTGACATTTATTACATCAGGTATTGGTGTGATAGACATATCCCCCGAAGGTCGCTCAATATCGATTTTATTATTGTTGTCCGTATCTGATTTTAAATCATCAGGATAAATTACGTTAAAGGGAAATAAATCATTAAAGTATAAAACATTTTGTTCCTCTTCATCACATTCGGACAATGATGTTTCATTTTTCAAATCAAATTCATCGATATGTCGAGGACTTATAGTAGGTTCAGTTAAGAGATCTAATTTAGACGTTAGAGCATCATTGTAAACAATGGCTGGAAATTCATTCTCAAAATCTTTAAAGAAGTCTAAATCATTAAAATAACCGACCTTAGGCCCGGGTGATGGAAATGGAGGCATATTGACTTTATCATTATCATTTTCAGAATCCGTTTTCAAATTGTTGACAGAAATTATTTTATAGGAAAATGAATTTTTGTCATAAACTACTGTGTAATCTTCATCGTCGGATTCGTCAAACGATATTCTAAAGTCAATTTTATTGTCGTTAAGAGGATTACCGTGGGTCCACATGAGATTGCTGCATCGGATGTTAATGCATTATCAAGGACTATGGCTGGAAATTTGGTTTCGAAGTTTGTAAAGCAGTCGTCCTCATCTTCACAATATTTCATCTTACCATACGTGGCAGTTTGCCAATTAAACGTCTCACCCTGAATTAGAGCTTTCTCTTCTTCGAGTCTGATGTATTCCTCCATGGTGATTTTTGGGTCGTCCATTTTTTTCCTGTAGTCAACTTGCAATAGAGAAAAAGGTAAAATGGAATAATACGTCGTATTCAATGAATTGAATACGTCGTATTGAGTAATGCGAATAAACAAAAAATTAAATGTAGGAATTTAAATAAACAATTTAAACACACAATGCGAATAAATACAAACAGAATTTAAATAATTAGATTACACTAAATTAATTTAATTAAAGGTTAGAAATACTGATAAGAATAAGGTTTAATTATTTCACTCCCCGGCAACGGCGCCAAAAACCTGATGTGCTGTCGTGTAGGGTCAATTATTTGATTATCAAGTTTTAAATTTATATTTAGCCGACAAACCTAAAACAACACTTTAACGAGCAGTGTACCCGGTCAAGATGGAGTTCGCGGTAAGTAGGGTGTCGAACACTAAGAGTGGAAAACTAATCCTATATTCTATCAGTATTTTAATTAGTTTATTTACTGGTTAAACCTATGCTATGTACGTTGTCTAAAGATATGGGGGGTCTTAGCCTGTGAGACTGGCATAGGTTTGGTGGAAACAAATATGTAAAACCTAAAAATTTCAATAAGTGTAAAATTACCAAAATACCCCTAATGCAAGAAAATCTATAAAAGCTTAAAT
>BQNB010081240.1:1814-29682 GCA_026074375.1 Tanacetum coccineum
TTTCTTAACAAGCATATGAATGACTAATCCTGCCTCAGTCATTAAAGTATGTACCCCTAAAGAACCATGTAGCTTACAATTTACAACATTCCAATCCTGCTGTGAGTTCCAAAACTCATCTTCAGATTGAACATTATCATTAAATTTCCCCAAAGTACTTTGTCAAAATCTTCAGGTATCTCATGTTGGTATTTGTCCATTACAAGTTGATATACAACACACAAATAATCTCTATCAAATATGGAAAGCACTCTCATCAGAGTCCTAAAATATCTCCTTTGTCCATTGCTTCTAATCACCACATTTAGATTAATTTCTTCTAAGTCTTTAGTTTCATCATACTATGGTTTAATTCTAAGATATTCAGATTTCCATTATGTGATAGGATATTTCTTATCAAGTATTTCATAATCTACTTCCTTATCCTTATCTGAAGCTATTGTTAAGCATAATCTCAGCTCATCCTTCTCATCTTCAGAAGTGTCTTGCCTGAATCTTCTTTTCCTTGACTTCATCTTTTTCCTTGTACCAAGTTTTCTCTTTTTGGTACCTTCTTCTTCTTTATTTTCCTCCTTAATATTGTTAGTCTTCTTTATACCAGCAGCTTTCTTGTTCAAATCTTTTATTAGCCTCTCATCCTCAACAGAACCAATAGCAATGAAGTTTTCATAAAACCTTTTTACCTTTTCATACAAAACTTGTATTTCTTCAAATATTTTGGTCTTCAAATCAGAATGCTTCTTTCCTCCAACATGCTTCAAATAAGTCATCATTTGGTTTCTCAGCTGAGTTCTTAAAGGAAGTCTATTTCTGATGACCTCAGATCTTTGTTGAGCAAGAAATCTTCTTTGTGCAGCAATGGTATCATGAAACAACTTGGCTCTCTCTTCGATGGTGAATTTTTCTCTCTCTTCTTCTTGAAGCTTCTCAGTAAGAATCTTGTCTGCATTGAGTCTTGCTTGAATAAAATCATACTCATTTGTGAATGCAACCTTAGTAGCTTCTTCCTCAGCCAACCTCTCCTTCTCCTCTTCTGCTTCCCATTCCTCGTGAACCTTTCTGGCCATCTCTTCATCATTAGCAAGCATTTTAAACTTCTTTTCAGCTTTAGTGATATCTTCTGATTCAATATCAGATTCATCTTCTTCTTCAATCATTCCTTTGCCTTTAGCTTTTAGATTAATCTTAGGAAGAGGCTTCAATGCTATCAGTGATCTTGTTGATGTAGGCCTTGGTCTCTCAATATCCTCAACATTCTTAAGCTCTACTCCTTTTTCTTTTTCCTTTTGTTTCAACTTGTTCTGACTCATTGTGAAAAGAACTTGTGCTATAGTCTCATCATCACCAAAAACTGTTGGAATAGGAGTTGAAGTCATTGTTGGAACTGTTGGAGTAGCATTTTTCCTTGAATCTTGATCTTTATTCTCAGCAGTACCTTCAACCTGTCTATCGGTACCTTCATCTTGCTTGTCGATAACTTCATCTTGCTTGTCGGTACCTTCATCAGGCTTGACAGTACTTTCATCTGGCTTGACAGTACTTTCATCTGGCTTGACAGTACTTTCATCTTTTATGCTTCCTCCCTTTTCAGCACTTCCCTTGTCTTCTACAACCAAGGTATCACCTGACAAGTGAAATTCCTTAGTTTTGGAACTTGTTTTGGGTTCCTCAACCTTGGAATCAGTTTTCCCTTCATCTTGAGCAAGAGTGTAGTCCATGGCTTCATTAATTGTTTCATCTAAATCAGTATCCAAAGCATCCCAGTCAGTGTTTGTTTGCACAGATGGTTGATACGTTCTCAAATAGTATACGTAATAATACCAAAGTAATGAAATTCCAAAATTACCCTTGAGGACAAAGGTAATAAGAAAATTTATACGAAAATATTGTACGTTTAACCGGTAAGTGTTCACCGGGTCGTTTATACCCCAAGAATTGTGAAATTGAGACTTAGTTTTTTACTTGGACAATGATTTGAATTGGTTTCAAAGATTTTGGTTTGATTATCTATTTCTACAAATTTAAAACAAGTAAAAGCAAACACGCAATTAAGGCAATTAACTATTAAAAGCGAAAACGAATAACGGGAATTAAGAAAACGCGACAAATTAAAACAATACACTAATACTAAGCCTACAAAACAAATTTTAATTTCTAATCCTAAGAAAAAAAAAATGAAAAAATAAACATTTTCAGAAAAAGAATTTTATTTTTAGATTATTTTTCTAACTTTTTTTATGATTTTGTTAAGTTTTTTTAATAAAGAAAAATGATTAAAAATGTAAACTTAACTCTAAAAATCGAGAAAAATTAACTTTAAAAAAAAAAAACAAAAGTGTAAAACAACCATGTTTGATTTTATAAAAATGCTAACTAGACAGATGCTGAAACAAAAATCCTCTATAAACTTGAATAACTACGGCTTATATAGGAAAATAGAAACTTTGATAAAAATGTATTTAACAAGAAAAGGGTGGGCTATCATAGACAGATAGCCCAGGTCTGGGCGATTGGTTTGAGTGTGTGTGATATGGGTAAGAGTGTGTGGAAAGGCTAGGTCATGGGTTCTGAATCCATGGCCTAGCTTTTTGCTATTTTTTTATTTTTTAATATTTTTCAAAGAAAACTTGTAAAACTACTAAAAATAAGCTACTTTTAAAAGACAACTTTTTTGTAAATCAAAATTAAGCTAGGAAAAAGCTTATCAAAACAGACAGATTGCTCTTAGAGAATTTTTTTGCTTTTTAACAAAATTACTTAAGCTAGAAAACTAGGAGAAAGCTGAAAACAGGACCTAATAAGCTACCAATACCTTAAATCTAAACTAATATGCAAGTATAAGCTAAAATTATGCAAAAACTATAAGCCATAGGCTAAAAATCAAATATAAGCACTTAAACTAAACTGCATACCAAACAGGCAGATTGAGCAACTTTGAGCTTAATTTTAAGCTCACAAAAGGAACCTTATGGCTTTTTGGGTTATAACAGGTTAAACCTTGACCTATAAGCTTTCTAAAACTACTTTTGAAATTTAAATGATCAATGAAAAAGCTAATTGAAAACTGCTTATTTGACTCAATTTGTGCTGAGTGAATTTTTTATTTGAAAAGACAAAATGCAAATTTCAAGCCTGATAGCATATGACTAATTAAGCTACTTTTTATAAAATAAGCTGAAACAGATCTAACTCAACCTAAGGACTAATTGTTCTCTTAAAATTAAGACCTAACTACTATTTTTACCATCTGATATTTGAGCTTAAAAATGGCTACTTGGCTATTATCATCTAATGATGCAAATGACACTAGAACTAACCAAACTTAAAACTAACAAGAGCTTACCTAAGAAACTAACTTCTATACCAATAAACCACCAAACTGAGTGTAAAATGAGAAATTAATTCAGCTAGAACCTACTTGAGCTTAAAATGGACTAGAACCTAAACTTATCCTAACAGATTCAAAAAGCTACTAACTAACTTTATTAAAAACAGACTTTAACCTTTAAGTACCTTAAATCCTTTCATTATAAACCTTAAAATGACGTTTTAAGTCAAATTAAAGGACCAAAGGGATCTTAGCAGTACTAACTAATAAGCTACTGACAGACCTATTAAGCAGATTTAAGCAAACAATTAAACCAGAAAAACAAACCTACAGATTAAGCTAATATTTTTGACTTTTTTCACAGTTTTATTAAATCTACTAGCAAACTAATATTTATACTTACAATTGCACTAAATAAGTAACAAATGACTAAAATAAGTAGATCTAAGCTAAAATTAACAATAATAAGCTAATTTCAAACAGATTAAGCTAAAATGCAGATTTCAACTAAGATTATAAAAAGACAGAAAAGTAAATAACAAAGGAAAAGAGGAGAGTACCTCCACCTCAGCTAAACAGAGGTGAGTGCTCTGAATAGAGCTTATAAATGCAGCTTAAGCTTATAGCTTAAGCTTAATCCAAATAATCCTAGTCTAATCCTAACACTTGACCTTCAAGCACTATTACCTACTTGAAAACTCAGAGCAGCCATCCAATTCCATGGAGTTTTCAAGTATTGAGAGCTTTTAGTAGCTTATTAGTAATTTGAGCTTATAGAACAGTAAATAAGAGCTTATTCAAATCATTAGTGCAAATAGGTTAAAAACAGAATTGACAATTGAGCTTAAATGAAAACAACTTTTATTAATAAGATGAAATGAGTACAAACTTTGAAAAGGGAAATTACATTTAACTAAAGACAATAAGCTGAAATTACATGAAAAATAAGCTAAAATTAAACTACAAGCTACTATTAAAAACTACTCCTAGATAACTTTGTGAGTGAGGAGAGCTCTCTATTTATAGGAGCTAAGTGAAGGTTCTAGGCTCTTTTACACGCTCCTTCCAGCTTTTGATCTCGTCCATTAATCTTATTCCAATCATTGATCTCAAATTGTGGTCGTAGGATGAGATGTGAACACACGGATTGCCACGCTGGCAATCCAATCATTGGGAGCTCCTGTGCTTCTTTTGCATTGCTTTTAGTGCAAAATTCCCATCTAAGTGTGTTTCTTTGGATACCACGTGTCATTCCCTTTTGTAAGCTTGACCAATCAAAGCTAAGGAGTGACGTTTTTGTTGCTGATTTGTCACTTGGTACTTGGAATCTTCAAGGCCACGTAGAAGGACGAGTTAATTATGTTTTAATTGAGGTTAATTTTGAGAAGGTGAAATGGGGAAGACGGTGAACAGTAAAACTATTTTTCCCGCTCCCTAAATTAAGTTGTTTGTTGATTTGACTGAGCTATATGGGGCGCTGACTTGGGCTCGGGGCTCGGTGTTAGGTTATGGGTTATTGTTTTGGGCTGAGTAAAAGGGTAAAGGGTTAATAGGTTTGGTTAATTTACTAACGGTGTTATTAATTTTAGGACTTATGGTGCAAATGATTTAACAATAAGGGTTGTTTTGGGTATTTTCAAGGTTTTGTCATTTTGTGGTTAACCAAGGTTTGACCATTGTTGACTTTTTGTTGACCTTTTGCTAGAAAACTTCCGGCTCTTGTGTACTCGATCCGTCTCGTGTTCGTTTTTGCCCGGTTTTGGCTGTCTTCTTGTGATTTTTGCAATATCCGTACCTACACATTCACAGAAGACAAAACACACATATACAAGCATAATTTTGCATTTTTTAAAATCTTTTTAGGGCTTGTTTTGATATAAAATGGATATGTGATTTCTCACATATCAAAATTCCCCAAACTAAGTGATTGCCGTGTCCTCACACAATATTATATGCTCTAAAACCAAATACTTCAAAACCTACCCAAACTAATCCTTTGCAAAGTAGTAAAGTCTTTTGTGGGGAGAGTTAAGAAATCATAAGTTTTAAAACACCCCGTTTCCCCATTTTGCAAAACTTATTCTATTTTTATGATTTTCATAATTTACAACTTACAACTTATTCATGTGTGACATAATGTATTGCTTTCATTATTCATTGATAACTTTTAGGATCACGGAACAAAAAGCACATAAGGTGTCCAAATGGATAAATTCATCGTCCCCGACTTTCACCTCTCCAAGCCAAGCTTAAAAACAAGATCATTGTAAAATATAAGTTATGATGCTAACACTACTCATAAAAGCTAATTGTGTACTTACTTTTCCTCCCTTATTCCTAATTTTGTATCTCAAGATTTTATTTAAGTCATATACCCGAAGGCTCTTTAAGACTTTATTTCGATACTTATTAATTCCAAAAATAAAGCGTAACGGTTAAAAACGCAATAATTATGTCACACCCCCAGACGGGGCCTGGACGGAATACGTGTCCGAGGGCGTGACGTCATAACAATCCGAACACAAAGAAATAAAGAACGACCACTAATCATGGACGTTTGAAAAAGTTTTACTCGTTGCATAAAGAAAATAAATTTAAGTTTTACAACCCGTCATAAGAGAGTTAAATGTAGCGGAAGCATAATAAAGTTTTGATAATGACAACGAGTAAATAATAGATAAGTCTTGAAATTGGCGAAGTCACATAGCACATAAACTCCATTTAGCCTCAAGAATCAATCCAAGCTAAGCACCTGAGAAACATGTTTAAAACGTCAACATAGTGTTGGTGAATTCATAGGTTTAAGTTAATACAAGAGTGGACCACAAGATTTCAAAACGTATGCGACTACTATAACAGATATAGTATCACATAAAAAGTATTTACTGTTACACTAAGCTCATGACACCGATGCTAATAAAGTAGGGCATATCATATCATGCCACATAGTATTCTTGCCCTTAATTGGTGTCCCAAACCAAAGACCACCACAACGCACATCGACATGACATATATCCGTTTGTTCTTCGTTAAGTGGAACCAAAGCAGATAGGGGTAATTAATCCCAATAGATCTATTTACGCATTCGCGCTCACTTAACCAATCCAATTGGCCATAGGTGACTAACGGTTCATGATAGTTCAGGTAATAATGGTTTGTAAGCAAACTTAGGCAACACATAAACATGTAAAACTCACGTTAAGAACTTGTGTCCAATTTTAAAAGCTAACAATGTTTCTCACCCCAAGGTATAAAGCATTTCAAAATAGGTAAAACGTGGGGCTATGAACTCACCCTAACAAGGATGAGCGATGATCACAACAAACGATGATGATATAAGGAGGTCTAGCCGCGACCTAGATTAAATATGGGTATGACTTAGCACTCGGCAAAGTAAACAAGTAAAGCATCCATGTTCATCAATTAAAGCATCCAAGGTGTTTGTGGTTAGTATCTAAACGAGTTAGATAAATTATAAACATCTTTGATAAATCCCAACACTTGCAAAAAGTTACTATTTATAAAAACTTTCCCTTTTAGAAAAGTTTTTAGTTTCAAAACGTTAATAACGTCCCCTATTTTCTTATGTTTCAATATTCTCAAAATGCACTATCTAGTCTTAACCGCTTAACTTCCTTGTCCGTTTCGCCAACTTTTTACTAAACTTACTATTTTTAGTAACTTTATCGTTTTTCCTAAAATATGCTAACGACATTTTTAAATGAAACTAATCAATATTTATATGCTACTATATGTTTCGCTAGAGTTTAAAAAGTCAAAAAATGTCCGAAAGTGTCCGAAAACCCATTTTACTATTCCAAACAGCCACACTATTCATCTATGTTGCAATAAAATCGTTTCATATGTTTTAGTGGGCTATATTTTGGCAATTTTAAGTCTGATTTGAAAAGTGTCATATGAGTAAAATATCATATTCGAAACGTGCTCTTTAAAAACTATTTTAGCCTAATGAAAACTTTTTTAGGGTAACTAAAAAACCGCAAAAACAATTTTCGGGACAGCAAGGGTGTTTTATCGAATTTGACCAAGAAAGAATTCAAACCCCAAATTGCTTATTGTGCCTAATCTAGCCCTAATCTTTATTCACCAATATCAACATCATTCTATCTACCTTAATCCCCCTAATCTCTTTTGTTGCAACTCTCATCAACCCTCAATCTCACCAAGAACCATGTTATAAATCATCTAACATAATGTTGCGTAACGTTTTTATTCAAATTTTTATAAAAGATGACAAAATATAAGTTTATTTCTTTTGTAAAAATAACACAAACACATGGATCTTTATGAACAAACATAAATCTACAAAGGAAATAGATGAAACCAAGCAAAGATCAAGAAGGACTTACAAATCAAGAAGAACAAGTAGTGGAAACACAAGATCTATACCCAAGAACTATAGATCTATAAAAACCCCAAATAATCTTGCAAACCCTAATTTTTATTATTCCTTGAGATCAAGGAAACAATGCTTCACAACACATTAGATATGCCTAGGATAAACTTGGCATGATTGGTCTTGAAGAAAATCAAATGTTATGAAATGGGTATGTATTGTATGTGTGCCGTGGAGTAGGAGGAGAGGGAGAGGATGTGTGTTTTTGGGGTGACTTTGAAATGGAAGATAACCCTAAGTGTGAATATGTGATGGTATATATAGGCCAAAGTGCTAGGGTTTTTAGGGTTAAATGGCCAAGTAAGCAACCAACACACACCAAGGGTGTGTTTGTGTGAGGTTCGGCCGAGCAAGCCACAAGGACCACCATGGTTCAAATTTTGTTGTCTTGGTTCATTCCTTAAGGCTTAAGCTTGGTCAAATGAAGTCAAAGGTATAAGTATGCATGTGATGTGTAAGAGATGGCATGCATGCAAGTAACTAGGCAACAAACATGTCATTTTCCTTCACATGCATGGTAAGAATTTCAAATTTTGAGTTAGTGGAGCTTAAATGATTTAATTTCAAGTGCATGGTGACTTGGTTGTGGTTTTAGGCGTCCCATATGGCTAGGACAAATAAGTGAATGAAATTTTTAGGCTTAGGGTATAAGATTATCGATAACTTGAGTTTACACGAAAAGATTTCAAGTTTCCGGGGTTCCGTTTGGTCAAAAACGCGAAAAACGCAATTTAAAAGATAAAACCCTAAAATTAATATCGGAAGTGATTAAAAATCACGAAACACTCAGGAAAGCTAGAATAACTCATATAATGCCTAAATATATAAATAATCAATGCCGGAACGCGTCTGATGACGTTTTTTAGTTTTACGCGGTTTAACTTCCCGGTAACTGGTGCTTTAAGTAAACGAATAATATTCAAAATAGATGACCGAAATGGGTCGGAAAACTAACCGGGAATTTACGGGGTGTGACAAATTAGTTCCGGGCCCTTTTCAAAAGATCAAATGTCATCAAGATTAAAGTCCACATCGAGGCGACTAAAATTTGGCTTTTATTAGGTTACTTAAGCATGGCACCATTCATGTCATATACCCTTAGGCTCTTTAAGACATAAATAGACCAATCTTCTTTGTCGCCTATACCTAAGGCTCCTTTAAGGTACAAACAAGACAAAAAATTAAGCTTCAATATCCATTCAATATTACACAATGACTCTTTTAAAAGAATGAATAAGGCTTAATTTACTTATTAAATTCTACTTTACCCCATATACCTATGTCTCTTTAAGGATAAGCAATATTTGCCAAATTAAGTATTCCTAATGTGTATTCATTCTTAATCACAAATGGAACTAAAAGAAAATTCTATGAACAAAGTATTAACCAAAAAAAAACCAAAGTAACTTTATTTATTCAATAATTATATAACGATTATTGAGCTGATGGGAGCAAAAAGCCATAATTAACCTTTACGAGCCTTAAAGAAATCCAACTATTCTATGTTTAGCATCAAAACTTATACTCTACTCTATCATTTCTTGTTCTTCACAATTTAAAATTTCTAATAAAGAAACTCGTAAATACTTAGCCTAATGAATCGAACTTCGCATATTTAAAATCAATTATGGGAACTTGCAAAGTCTTGACTTTTTAAAGCTAGACTTGCTTTTTATAGCTCATTGTATAAAAGATTAGCAAAAATCAATCTATATAAAGTTAAGGAGAAAGCTAAGACATAAAATCGGTCGGGTCAAAATTTACTTTTCTTTCTCACCAACGGAAAACCTACATTTGTGTCAACAAATTTTTTTATTATTATTATATATATATGAATAATAAACTAGATATTAAGGCTTAAAATTTTTTTTGTGGGAAAACGGGGTACGTGAGAACAACGGGCAAAGATAGGTAAGATCATATCGAAGATATACCACCCCATACTAAAATTAAACATTGTCCTCAATGTTTCCTAGTCTAAGGCTTATAACCCCATACTAGAACTCAAAAAGTCGAATGCATAATCCGAGCATGGAGAAAGTATCACAAAAATCTTAAGCCGTTTATTAGGTATGCTAAAAGATAGATGTTAGTCGATAATAATCTAGGATATTGGATTTCCCCAAACTAATGGCAAGCAAAGCCTAGGAAGCTCGAGTGAACCGGGACAAAACACCGAACACGAGAGTCTTTAAATTCTTTTTTTGGGTCAATCCTACAAACAATCACAAGCACAAACAACAAGAATTGGAAGAGTACAAGCCTCCTCACATCACATTAGAAATAAGAAAGAAAAAATGGATAAGCATGGGGTGCCTCCCACGAAGCGCTTTGTTTTTGGTAACCGAGTCACATAGCTTGACTCGATCCCCGAATTCATTCGTCCTTAGAGAAAGTTTGGAGATCCGGGACTACCTTTGATGGTATGTCCCCTCCGAAGTAATGCTTCACACGATGACCATTCACCTTAAAGTTTGGACCATCGGTTTGGGATAACTCGATGGTTCCGTATGGAAAAACTTGGGTGATGGTGAAAGGTCCCGACCAACGGGTTTTAAGCTTTCCCGAGAATATCTTTAGACGAGAGTTGAAGAGTAAAACTCGATCACCAACATTGAAAATGCGGTTATTGATTTTAGAGTCGTGAAGCTTCTTCGTCTTCTCTTTATATATCAAAGAATTCTCGTATGCTTGATCACGAAGCTCATTAAGTTCATTAAGTTGAAGCTTTCGGTGATCACCCGCGGTTTTAAGATCGAAATTAGCATGTTTCAATGCCCAATACACCTTATGCTCTAACTAGATAGGTAAATGACAAGACTTTCCGTACACGAGCTTGTAAGAAGTACAACTGATCGGTGTTTTGAAAGTGGTACGGAATGCCCATAGAGCGTCATCTAGCCTATCGGACCATGAGGCACGGTTTTCACCAACCGTCCTCTCAAGAATACGTTTCAAGCCACGATTGGAAACCTCTACTTGTCCACTCGTTTGAGGGTGATAAGCGGTAGCAAGACGATGAGTGACCCCATACTTAGACATTACTTTAGCAAATTTATCATTACAAAAATGGGTCCCACGATCGCTTATAATGATCTTGGTGTTCCGAATGGGCAAAAGGAGACTCAAAAACCTTAACTAACAACTCGAGCATCATTGTGGGAGCGCCTTCTTCTTTTTTTTTTTCTTTCTTAGCTTCTACCCACTTTGAAAGATAATCAACGGCTACGAGGATGTATTTATTCCCTCGTGAAGACGGGAATGGACCCATAAAATCGATACCCCATACATCAAAGATTTCACAAACTTGAATAGCGTTTTGAGGCATTTCATCTCTTTGTGAAATTTTGCCTTGTCGTTGACACGTATCACAAGATTTGATCATAGTATGGGCATCTCGATATATGGTCGGCCAAAAGAAACCGGCATCAAATACTTTCTTAGCAGTGAGATTGGCACCATGATGGCCCTTGATGGGTCCTTAATGTGTTTTAGGGTCATTTACGTCATCAATAAATTCACAAGTTATTTTTAGTATTGTACGCGTTTGCTTTTAAATCATAATCGTTAAGTTAAATCGCGTAAGCTAAAAATGATTATTCAATGTAAACGGGCATCAAACGACTAAACGTTTACGTCAAGCAAGTATTAAATAATTATTTTGAGAATAATTATGGGCTTTGTTCATTGTATTTTTATTGGTTGCGTAAATTGATTACGTTTCGCGATAAAATACGTTTAGGCATTCCCGGAACCACCAAAACTTTTCTACGCTTCAACAAATACCCACATTTATACTCAATACTCAAAAATCACTAAAATATATCATACATATACATGTTAGGCCGGATATGGTCTTATGATATCAAGAAATATCTCAAAAATTTTGCAACTTGCAATGTACTACACCATTTCAATTAAACCATGAGACTTTTGCAAGCAAGACCCATGCCTAGACCATAAGGACTTCCCTTAATTCCCTCATTATGTCTTTCATGTATCTAGTCTTGATTTCATCTAGGTCCAATATGTATATAAAGGAAACACTAGATATTTTAACACATATCATATCATTTTCATAGTGAAAAATCAACTCTTTTCTCTCTTTCTTATGGTACAACCCACGGCTCACCCCTAATTTTTACCAAATCCATACCAAAATTTATCTAACACATTTACAAGTAATCCCACATGATATCTAAGATAACCTAAGGTGTTTGCAAGGATTGGTTTAAGCATTTACAAGGGTTAAGCAAGGATAAAGCAAGATTAGGGTTTCTTGAAACCTAGGGTTTTCTTGGTGTTGCAAGCTTTGGTTTTTCATCTAAACAAGGGTTTAGATTGTGTTGGTTATCATCATACATCATTATAAGGTTATCTAAAACCCTTTATGGATTTACATTTATCATTTTATGCATATGTTAGTTTTATATAGCAAAATCACCATTTAGGACTTTTAAACATGTAAAAAGGGTTTTTACTTGTGATTATGGATTTGTACACTTTTACACATGTTATGTTGATGGTAATATCATGTTAAAATGGGGTTATAAGTATTGTACAATCTTGGTTTAAGTATAAAAAGTTCAAGTATAAACTTGTAGTTAAAAAGTTACTTAAGGAAAGTTTATGTTTTCATGTGATGTTAATGACTTGTAAATCTTGTTATCATGGACATTTTTGGACAAAATATAGACAAATGGACTTTATTATGTATATGACTTATGATATAAAGTGAGGTGGAATACTTGTAGTAATTTACTAAATAGAAAAGTACATAAAACAAGTTATAAAAATGAGTACACATAAGTATTATAAAGGGGCTGTTTTGGTTCGTGTATTATGACAGCCAACTCATGTCTTAGAAAGATAGTACACCTCATGACGATTCCAAAAAGATGAGAAACTTGAAAAACGGATTAATAACGAAAAAGATACAATAAATATACGTTTTACGTTAATACCGGATTTATAAAATAAATTTTATAAAAAGTTACTGTTCATCAGAGAAATTTATTTTGGAAAACATCATTTATATGATAAAGCTTTTAATTACAAGAACGTACTCGAAAGAATCGCTTAAAACGGAGCTATAACGAATAAGATACGTCGTGTACGGGTTTTACGATAACTAAAACTATAAAAATAAGTATATAACTGGTATGGACAGTAAAATTACTGTTCATCAGAGGACTAAAAATATAAATATTTCAAATTTAGATAACTCGTCTTAATATAAAAGCATGGACATAAGAAACATAAGAAACGGGCTTAAAACGCGAAAGTTACACACTATTTTACACTTGTGCACTATTTCCTGACGGGAATAGTGTTGGTTCGTTTTTAATAAAAAAAATTGCGAAACTTTTTAGAATCACTTAAATAATATTTATACTTGTTTTAAACTTTATAAATATTATTTAATAAAGGCGATTAAATCATTTAACGATTACGAGAATACAAATACATTATTAATATGTATTAAATGCGATATAATATCACAAACTCGATTAGATGGTGATGTAGCTATATAGAATTATATATGATGCTAGTTAATCAAGGTACTTAGTACTTATATGACCTATAATTGTTTAGGTTGCATTCGGGCGTTTTAGTGACGCATTTTCAGTTGTGAAGTATATTATTGATTAACTCACTCGAGGTGAGTTCATAGCCCCATGTTTTACTGGTTTTAAATATATTTTTGGGGTGAGAACATGCTTTGTTTTACAATTGGACGCAAGTAACTTTGAAATACTTACTGTTTTGAATATTGTATACCATGCAATACTTACTGTTTTGAATATTGTATACCATGCAATACTTACTGTTTTGGATATTGTATACCATGCAATACTTACTGTTTTGGATATTGTATACCATGCAATACACACTCTAAACAATTGCGGTCCTACACTCATACATTTTACAAACCTATGAATTCACCAACTTTATGTTGACACTTTTTAAGCATGTTTTTCTCAGGTGAATAGATGCTTGGATTATTTGATGTGCACTGGAGTCTAAATTTGACAAGATTTCATTCATCGATTACTACTTACATACAAATGATCAAATCTCGTTGGGTTGTTTTCAAGCTTTTCATTGTGATGCAATTATGGGACAAATGTTATATCAAATTCAAAGAAATCAACAAGATTACTTTTCAAACGACACATTTAGAGGTCGTTCTCTTGTATCTTGTGCTGTTGCATTATGAAGTAACGCCCCCGGACATACTTCCGCTGCGACACGTTTTTTGGGGGTGTTACATCTTTGACTAAATTTACTTGTGTAAATTATTTTGTGCTTGTCGGATCATTTTTTTTTGCTTGAATTATCTTTTTATTTAACCTCGATTACGAGCGTGCCTTTGATCAACGATCCATAATTTTTTAGGTCATTATTTAATCTTGTACTTTATTATTTATTTTACTTTTGAGTAAAAATAATTTTACAAGTATTAACCCAACTTTAGACTAAGTATTAGTCTACATGTTTTATGCATTTTAATTATTTTACACATATATGCCGTACTTTTATTTTATGTTTTTACGTAAGATTTGCATGTTATGCGTCATTAACTTATACCCGCACTTGTTCCCGAGCGTACATTTATGATTTATTAACGCCAACTTATTATTAATGATATGCTCAAACTATTTTAAAATAGTTAGTATCACCCACACTTAAAAACTTAGTTCATTTCGCGAATACGTCTTTTTTGGTATAACCCGATATTTTTACATATGAGTTTATTCATTTACAAGTCTAGACTTAAGTAGTTTTACTAAAAATCAAAATGATACATCTTTTATCATTTCCATTTGAGTGACTAATGGAGCCATATCAATATACGTATTATATCTACGTAGTAGATGTAGATACTAGCTTTAGTGACTATTTGAGCAAATGTGAAGACATCTCCTGTACAATCAAATGACTAACTAAAATACATGATGACTCATATACTTCTATGTTTAATATTTTTTTAGTATAAAAAGTGAGCAAATTCATTCCATGCACATCTCCTGTACCAACTAAAATATAAATAGGAATATGCTTCGTTTATCCTTGACTTCTATGTGTGAACGCATAAAAAAAATTAAGTGGCAATAGCTACAAGTAGGGGTGTCAATCGGATCGGGTTGACCCGACCCGAACCCGAACCCGATAAGGCTTATCGGGTCGGGTCTAATCGGGTCAAATATTCTTGTCGGGTTATTTTGACCCGAACCCGATAACCCGATAGTGTTATCGGGTCGGGTTCGGGTTAACTAAAAAATGCTATCGGGTTATCGGGTCAACCCGATAAGACCCGAAAATCATTTTTTTTAGCCCAACTCTCCTAGCCCAATGTTTGTTATCTGTGTGTTCGAAATGCTAATTCATTTACAATTTCTAATTAAGCTTTTTTTAAGCCCAACTGTCCTAACCCAATGTTTATTATCTGTTTGTTATTGGTGTGCATTGCATATACTCTTTAATTATATTTACATGATGTAAGTATAGTGACTTTCGAGTATCAATTATATTTAAAGTTTGAGTGCCATGACATTACTATTATCTAAAGTTTGAGATTAAGCATTAATATAATAAAAGTTATACTTAAAAATTTAAGAATTCGTTTTGAACCTCATGCTATCAATGTTTAGTTGTTTCCCAAGTCTTTATCTTTTATTATATTTTTTTTAACAGGTCTTTTATTATTTGGAAAAAAAAATTGTTGTCGGGTCAACCCGATAACCCGAAGCACCTGACCCGATAAGACCCGACCTGATAAGACCCGAACCCGATTACTTATCGGGTCGGGTTTCGGGTGAGCTTTTAAAAACCAAAACCCGACATGACCCGACCCGATATGACCCGATAACCCGACCCGATAACACCCCTAATGGTAATGAATCATTACATTTCACTATTTATTTTATTACGTCGGTTATTTCATTCATTTGACATTTCATTCTGTCCTACCAAACCAAACTATTTATTCTATCGAGTTTTAGGATAATCTGTATAAGCTAAATTAAGAGGACAAATTAGCTATTGGGAAACTCTAAAAGTAACATGGAAACATAAATAAAAGAGTAAACTGCAAAAATCATCCTTGTGGTTTGTAGTTTGTGGCAATAATCATCCCTAGCCGATACTATTGGCACTAATCATCCCTGAGTGGTGAAACTTTCGGCAAAAATCATCCCTAGAGGGATGATTTTTGCAAAACTTTTTGTTAAACTTTTTGCATGGTTTTATCTTCGGTTAAGATTCACATGGGTTCACGAGGGGAATCGCTAGAGTTTCAAATTATTGTTCGTGCTTGGAGTTCCTAATCGGGTTGAATACGATCGATCCGTGTTTCGGGTGATACGTTTTGTTCTATTCTCTGAACGTTAGAATCGGTTTTTGGGGCTGAGTTTAGACTAGATTTACGTTAAATATAGTCTTGGTTCTTGGGTCGGTGTTTATACGCATGCGGCATGACTCTCGTTCATTTCTGCCTAAAACTAAGGTACTACTTGAGCCAAATTTACAGGTATAAAAAAATCGTATGTTAGTAATCTATATCACGTGTAAAAGATGACACAGCTTTAGAGATGAGCCCGGTAAGATGCAGTTTATATTTACATGTTAAAAATCAGAAGCGGAGCCATGTAAAGGTAGGGGGCGCTTGCCCCCGATTAACTACGAATTTTTTTTTTTTAGTGTAACAAATTGTATTTTTAATGGCCTTATTTTTTACTTGCCCATCCTAAAATCTCAAATTGCCCCGATAAGACTTCCCTTAAAATTTCAAAAAACTATTGAAAGCTACTAAAATTTTTAAAAATTTGCCCCTAAAAATTGCATAAGAGCTTCGTTCATTTCTGCCTAAAACTAAGGTACTACTTGAGCCAAATTTACAGGTATAAAAAAATCGTATGTTAGTAATCTATATCACGTGTAAAAGATGACACAGCTTAGTGATAATAATAAAGTGTAAATGAACTCTTAAAGAAACAAGTTGACTTGATAATATCATAGTTAAATTTACATAGCTTATTGAAATAAATTTTAAAAGAATAAGAGTTCATGGCATGGAAATTAGTTGTGTTCATTACAACTGAATAAGAAGAGTTCTCGTCATTTGCATGCATTTCAAATGAAAACATACTATTCTGGTCCCTTATTTATAAAGATACTTACATGTAAATATTATAGATTTTAAAAGTAACATTTTTGGCCCCTATTCATTTTAAGCTCTTCAAAAGTAGTCCTAAACTATAGTCTAGTTAGTTTTTCTTTAGTGAAATTATTCTTATAAGATGTACGCCTCACATGTTTTGATCAATCTAATCGTCTAAAAGTATTTTTTTAACGGATAGCACATTATAAATAATACACCATTAACATCTAAGATATATTATATATTTAAAATAGGTGACCTAACTAGTTGTCATATTCTTTTTGCCGAGCATATCATTTTGATTTTTATAAGTATTTTTACTTGTCTTAGGTCGCGTCTGGTGAGGTCTACATTCGAGGGTTACTTTTAGAGATACTCGTTGTGCTCATTCTTGTACCCACGCTTTAATTGTTAAGGTGAGTTCACGGCCCCCTCTTTCTAAATGTTTTATACGTTTTTGGGGTGATTTGCATGAATGTTACTGATTATGAAATATTCAAGCGTACTTTGCAAATTATTTTATATACGTGGATTATTGATCTACTTCGGACTATTTAAGCTATTTGGACATTTTTGAGCATTTTGGACTATATGGACATTTTAAACTATATTGGACTACATAAACTACTTTTGAACTTGATAAGTGCATTTGAGTATTCGCAAGATCCCTGTTTTACTGCTCTTTATTTTGGAGATTATTGCATACTAAGAACTGATTTTTTTATATATGTCAATTGCCATATTGAGACTTTGCGTATTATCTTATGATATACGTATGATTTGTACATTGTTGGACTTCGCATATTATTTTTATAATATGTAAGACTTGGTTAATATTAAACTTCACGTATTATATTTCTAATACATGTGACTTTTATTAAAACGAGACTTTACATATTCTGTGTGAGTACGTAAGGTGCATGGATATAGTGTTAGGTGTGTGGGATCCTGTTTTTTCCCCTCACCTGTCTAAGTCCCCTTTTGGGTCGCTGTTCAGATCCCAATTTATACGTACTTGTTGGGCTCCGCTATCCTGGATTGTAAATATTACGGATAGCGCTATTAGAGGTCGGCCAACCTCTCGGTTCCACTGTTCAGGAATTTGCATAATATTTATATATAGGGGCAATCGTCTATTTGTGCTTTGACACTATATTTATTGCGTGTGCATTTTACTGGAACATTTTACTTTAATATTAACCAAGTGGCTTTGAACATTTAGACTTTCTATTATTGGGCATATATGTATATTATGGAATTGTATGTGAATCTATATGATACAAGTCCTGTATGTGCGAGACTTGTAGTGAGATAAATTTATATGACTCTGGCCATGATGTCTTCTTTTATAAACTATATTTTGAGACTTTTTTTATCATGGAAGGGTAGGTGAATGTATATTTATTACAAGTCTTGTATGGTCGGGACTTGTAATAGGATAGATTCACAGGACACTTGCCATGATGACTTATTTATAAATGAGTTTTTTCTACATTTTCATAAACCCGTGTACTCACCAACTATTTTCATAGTTGACCAATTTTCTCATGCATTTCAGGTGATTGTAAGTAAGTTTCTTTTAAAGGCATTGTATTGTGGAGTCACACCGTGTCATCTCTTTAAAACATTTTGACGTCAAGACGAAGCTTTGTGAACTTAACACTTATGTTTTAAACGCCAATGTTTGGCAAAGACAATTATGGTATTATTGTACTGTTTCTTATTAAATTAATTATGGTGATGTGCTATTACCATATGCTTGTGCCTTGAGCTGTCACCCTCTGTATTTCCGCTTTGGAGGGGTGTTACAACCTAGAAGGAAAAGAATACACCTATGCCTTAAGGTTTGAATTTGAAACTACCAAAATGAGGCGGAATACGAAGCATTACTGGCAGTACTACGCATAGCCAAAGAAATAAAAATCTAAGAACTAATAATCTTCGTAGATTCTTAACTAGTAGCAAATCAATTCAACGGACTTTTCGAAGCAAGGCAACCTGTCATAAAGCAATACCTGGAAAAGGCAAAAGGAGTTGCTAGCCAGTTTCCTTACCTACTCAATAGAACACATCAAAAGGGATCAAAATAAGAAGGCAGATGCCACTCAGTAAAATTGCTTCGTTGACAGTTCTCCAACAATTGATAAGGATTGTACCTTAATATAAGTTATACTAGAAAAGTTAATTACAAAAATGGAGGTTGCAAGACGTTAACCAATGAAGAAGATGATAAAATGGATGATACCAATCCGGGAGTTCCTACAGTTAGGAAAACTCCCCGATGATCCACAAAAGGCAAGAAAGGTGCGAATCAAGGCTCCATTATATAAGCTAATGGATGGAACGTTGTATCAAAGAATCATACTTGTTACCATGGTTAAGATACGTAGGAGCAGCACATGCCAATAACATCATCCAAGAGGTACACCAAGGATCATGCAGAATGCACGCGGGATCACGATCGGTAGTATCGAAGATCATAAGGCTGGGATATTACTGGCCATCAATGCATAAGGATGTAAAGGAATTAATTCAGAAATATAAAACCTGCCAAATTCACTCTGGTACCAAGAAAACCAAAGCAAGAAATGACATCTATAATGTCAGTGTGGCCTTTCTCACAATGAGGAATGAATATAGGTAGGATCCTCTTACTAATTGCACCAGAGGGGCAAAGGGTTAACTAGTAAGGGAATCGACTACTTCACAAAATGGGTCGAAGCAAAGCCGCTAATATCAACGACCGAGAAGCACATGGAAAGATTCGTGTGGGAATACATAGTGTGCAGGTTTTAGATGTACCTCAATTAGTATTTTTAAGATTATTGGGCAAACCATTTCGTTTAAGGCACATTCCCTATCTTTTGTCAAAAACTCAAAATACTCCAAGCCTTCACATCAGTTTACCACCCCCAAGCAAACGGACAGGTAGAAGTAACAAACAGGGAAATTGTCAAAGGAATGGAACGCGGGTTAGGGAAAACCCACCAAGGATGGGTTGATAAGTTACCACAAGTTCTATGGGCGCACATAACAACTCCAAAATCCAGCAACAGAGAAACTCCTTTCAGCTTAGTCTATGGCTCAGAAGCTGTAATCCCAATAGAGATAAGTGTGGAAACAAGAAGAATCCAGGACTTCAACCCTATGAAGAACGAAAAAAGACGCATGAAAGACCTGGACATCCTTGAAGAAAGAAGGAAGATAGCTTCGATCAAAGAAGCTCACTATAAGAAAAAACTAGAAAAATACTATAACAAACAAGTTCGGCCGTTCCACCTTCAAACCCAGGGAAAAAATGTGCTAGGCTTAATAGCGGAGCAAGCAGGCATTCCAAGGAAAGATGGGACCTACATGGGAAGGCCTCTACGTAGTTAAGAAGGCCTATGGAGATGGAGCCTACAAACTAGAAACACTATCCGACTCTCCGATCGACCGAACATGGAACAAATCAAACTTGTGTAAGTTCTATGTATAGAAATCGTTATCATTTGCAAAAGTATTTGTTTGACTTCTTTAACAATGAAAATCCTCATTAAAGTGTAACAAACTAAGTGTTCATGCTCGAAATGATGTAAATCTTTACTATCAATGGAACAGATTACTCTAAATCTTTTGTGTTAACATTCACGGCAACAGATAAAACAAGGCCACACTTGAGCCTTATCATCAAAGCCTAACGTTCAAAAGGGTGACGAGGGGACACACATGAGCCTCTCAGAAATAACACCTAAATTCACGTTAAAGGCGTCAAATTATTGAAAAGTTTCAACATTCGAGGGGATGATGAGGGGCCACACATGAGCTTTTCAGAAACAAATACCCAAACTCACATTAACTTTTCCAGTTGTTACATATTAAAACCTTACAAAAAATAGGGCGGGTCATAACCCCCTATAAGCAAGAAAACACTTGTTCAAAAACTACTAGTAGAAAAGAAGAACTTACAGGCCACATATGAGCCTCGCAATACATGCAAATAATATTTGAATAGTTGACGAAATAATCAAGTCAACAATTGATAACCAGTCACAAAAAGTCACGGGTACAAACCACCCGGATAATTGAAACAAGGCCTACATACGGCATCTCTACGAAGTCTTTGAAGACAAACGCTTTGATTGAAGTGACTGCGGCTTCTTCGACAGTAGCTGCTCCACAGAAGCATGAGGATTAGTAGTCAACTCAGCCAAGAAAGGGTAGGAGGCATCAGCCAAATCATTACCAGCTCAATCATACTCCTCCTTTGATAATGGACGATAACCAAGCATCTCCTCTAAAACAAAAGGCTTCTTTAACTCGTCTACCTCTTTAAACGATGCACACCTTCCATGAATGATAGATGCCTTGACAAGCCTAGCGATAAGGACACCTATCTCATCGCTACAAATAAGCTTCATTACTGTGTCCAGAATGACTCTTGCTACCACAGCAGCTCTATCCTGCCTCAAACTATCCCCCTGTAAAAGTTGGATTTCGGAAGCCCTGAGTCTCTTCCCTTCAGATTCAAGGCCTTCGAATTCAGCACGAAGGGTGGATAGATTCTACTCATAGTTAATCCACTTCTTCTCTTCAAGTATGAGCCTACTATACTCACTATGGAGACCCTTAACCCGACTATGCAAGGTCTCAATCTCAGCGCACATATCGAAAACAAGAGGATTTTTATCCAAATCCTCAAGGGCTTCATTACATTTTTTCTCCAGCTCTGCATACGCTTTATCTTTCTTGATTTCCCTTTCTCGAATAATATCACAGGATTCCCTGGCTTTATGCAATGCAAAAATCAGTTCTCAAGTCCTACCATTTAAAACATTGTCAAAAACAGCTTGGCGCATATAAGCTTTGTCATGAATGTCACAGAGCTGTTCTATACTAATCTCCCTCAAATATTGCTTCCAAGAAGGAGGGGTGACATGAGCAATGACCCAATGGCAATTAGTCGCGTCCTTCAACTCCTTAGCAGAAGGAAACTCTACACAGAGAAACAAGAAAAGGAAAGAAACAACCTTGATAAGGTTTTTCGAAAAAACAAACATACCGCATAGAATAGAAGGATCAGGTTTACCATGTATATCGGGGTCACTATCAACATCAAGGGGAGTAGAAGCCTCACCAGCAACCTTACTTGCTTGAGCAAGAACTTTTCGAGCCTTCCGATGAGGATCCTCTCCATGGGAACCAACAACAACCTTCCTTTTTCCAGCAACCATCGATCTTTTACCCACTTCTAGATAGGAGGGTGCATCATGACCAATCGGAGATAATCCACCCTCCTCAGAAGAGGTATTGCGAGAGTTCATGATGTTTTCAGCAATATTTGAAGGATGCACAGCAAATATAGGCTCCGCTTTAATCACCGGAGCATCATTATTCACAAACTTTGTAGAGCTTCGATTTTCATCTAAACCTCCCTCATGAAGAAAATTAAACTCACCATCAACCCCTTGGACCATAAAACTCCTAAAATCCATCTCTGTAAACAGCCGAGCACAACAAAATAGTTTAAGAGGCAAGATATGACAAGTTACACATTACAAAACAAAAAGAAATACCCTGTCCACGATGGTAGATCACAGGCTTTTTGGGGCTATATTTCCATGAGGTCTTTAGGCCTGCAAGGTAGAGAATGGGATTCGAAAAAGTTCGAACGTTACAAGGGTAGGTGGAGATTTGATCATACAACGGATCCATTTGAGGAAGCAGAGGAATTTTATCTTTAAAATATTTTTTTGTCAAACTTATTATCTTCAAGAAGCTAGAGGGGATAACTTTGTTTTTGAAATTAGAATAAAGAAACTACCTTCATAGTTTTCCAAGAAGGGGTTATGGTATTTTCGTCAAATCTTTGGCACATCCGTGCCTACTTAAACTAGAAAGAGTTAACCAATCACTAGCACGACCAAGGTTTTAAGAATGCTCGTGAGGATGTCAAGCCCGAGGCTTCACCACCGTTAGCTTTACACATTCCCGTCGAACAGTCGTCAATTTATCAAACAAGTACGCTGTGTTAAAACGTGAAATTGTACTTTGAAATGATCAAGACCTGGGCCATACAAATAAAGGAATAGGGAGCCTAAGGTTGGAAATAGATAAGTGATGGGTATATAAACCAATAAAGCCTAAAGGAGCATCATAGATGGTTTGAGATTTTTTCAGAAAAACAACCTTGGCAAATCTGATGGAATGTCATATGTTCACGACTAAATTGAATTAGTGTTCTAGTCAAGGGTGCACGTTTAAGAAGGATGACAAATTTGGAATCCATGAAAAATTAGGAAAGAAAATAATTACCCTCGTTATTAATAGCAGAGTCCACGATGAAAATCAAAGGCAAAGGGTATAATAAAAACATAAAGATTAGCTTAATTGAAGGCATATTAAATCGGTGCGTACACGTGTCCGATAAGATTGAAGGAATATTTGAAATTTAAATTTCAGCTTTGAAAAAAGATGCGCACATTCCTCAAGGGGAACTCTTCCTTATATTATCCCCAACTAACTCCTCATCAAGTGGGGGTAAACATACAATGCACGTAGCACAGCCTGCTTGGGCCTATCGATATGGTCCTTTGATTGGACTACAATTGATAATCATTTAAATGCAATGCACCCATATAATACAAAACATAACATCTCGACTATGGGGCTTGATGATGTACCCTCCTTCTGCTCGGCGGGCCTTCCCATACGATTCGAAATGGAATTCTTCTCCTAAATGTACTTAAAAAACCCTTCGAGCTCGAATGGGTTCCTCTCCTAATTGTACTCTAAAACCTTTGAATAGTTTCGAGTGGCGTAAAACTGTCTTTGGGATGGTTACCAGTATGGGAATCCGTCACGCGAAGGCCCCAAACCCTTCGCGGTAAGGCCTTCGACGAAACTAGGGCAGAGGACAGACTTGTTTAAGTCAAATACCCACGATCTCCCTCTCCACCTAAGCTTTTCCGCCATGGTAGAGAACGTGGTATACAGTTCTTGCAATCACCCCTCAAAACGTGGGACACCCCCACGATCACCGATTTTTATGCTAGGCCTCGTCTCATCCTATTTCTACACATATAAATAGATGGCAAGGTCTCCAGGTATGACTAAGACTTTTACACACTCATACATACTTACATACTTACTTTACATCATAAAAGCACATACTTACTTTCACGTCAGAGGTGATTCGTAGGGACACCCCCTGCGCTTCACTTAACGTAGTGTTTCTATTTGTGTTGTCACAGGTTATCCAAGACTTGGCAATCCCTCAAGCATCCCAAGAACTCTCCGATCTTATCGAAGCCTGATCGTGCCCATATTCGCACAATCAATTATATTATGACAATCAATCTGATATGTATATGTTTACATCTTTATCAACAATAACAATCTGCATACATCATACATACTTAGATAGCAGTACGTTTCACGAGTTATATATTGCGTACATGTCTTTTTGCAAGAACGATAGCTAGTTTGCAATAAGAAGAGAAGAAAGTTGATGAAAATGCAATTCTTTGGTATCACTGTGTTAACAAGTTTGCAGTGCAATTTCATGTGTTTAACTAGCCCATCAAGCAAAAGAGGTCACTGAGCTAGAAGCCACTGGTTCATATGGTAACGCATGAAAACCTTCAACAAAGATATTTCTTCGAGTAAAATGTGTGAAAATGTGCTATGATATAATGGACTCAGAACTAATGACCATTATAAAAGTCATAGCAGACGACTTTGGGCATCCGTAGAGTGGTAACTGCACAGTGCACAGGGGCCACAATCCGAGATAGTTATTTTTTTATATTGATAGTAAATGTTATATAGTATCCAACAACATTTTCTCAGGGACAATTAGGATTGTTTCCAGGTCCTCCAAAATAGATATAGTTACCCCAAACATCACTGTACCCTTTTTTAACATCATAACAACTAGATTTAGTTGCAAATACAATTAGATTGGATAATGGAATTAGGAGATTGTCACGATTAACCACTTTCAAATTCCTTATGTATGCTGATTTTTTATACCCTTCATCCGGGAAGTGACCGCTGCCCATTTGGGTTGACGTGTGTTTACCTGAGTTATCAGAATAAACTTCTCCTCCATATTCGATTGTCTTTGCCCCATGACGTTCACTAAGGTCTGGAAATAGGTTTTTTGGCCAATATCCTATCAATTCGCTCCCCACCTTCAACCACCAGTCACCACTTCTTGGATCCTTCAGTATTAAATGTAATAGAATTAAATACTATAAATCAAGCCTGCAGGAATAATCTTCTTTGAAAAGCATTTTTGTTAAAACCAAAATGCGCAACGAATAGAAGCCCAAAAAGACCCCTAAAAACTATCCAGTTTAGAGCGGACCGATCATACCTATTCTCCATCCAAAGAACAGACAAAAAAAATATGGAATTCATTTTGTAGTGCATTTGAGTACGTGATTAATCAAATGTATACCTTCCAGATCATACAGATGGCCAAATGTTGTTGACCATTATATGTTGATATTGGATTTATAGCAGCTCCAAGGCAAAACTTTTGATTGATTTGGACGAACCCTGGACATTGCAAGTTGTGGCAACTAGCTGCTTGATGCTGAAAATTTTAAATTTTAGATGTTAGTATTATTAGAAAGGTATTATTAAAAGAACAAATAAGTGATGTTGGATCAAAGTTTATGAAGAAAAAAATGCAGAACTTACAGTCCAAGAAATGTAAAGTCTCGAATCATTATTTTTGTACATGTTTAAATTAACCTGTACACCAATAAACATCATTGTAAATTGCACACAAGTGTAAACAAATTCTTGAAAAAAGAGGATTGAACGTACTTCCCAACCAACTGATACAGCGCTCGCAAGTTTTTGATCTCCACTAATAATCCAAATTGATGAAGAGCTGAAGTCATTTCGAGTAACATTTGGTGCCCACACATTTAGATGGGCCTTTGCTCCATAAAATTCTCCTTGTGTTACATACCCGATTGCATACTGCAAACATATTATATCAAGGTATATTAGAATGTATAGAATAATAATCGACCTTGTTTTGATCTTGCAAGAAAACCATTTATGATGCTACCCATCAATTTTTCATAAAAGTACTTTTATAGCATATATTAAAAGTGCATATGCTTGTAGTTTAGTCCTCATACCTTGCTTCGGCGGGATTGTGTATTGTTGTTGTTGTTGTATATTACAAGTGCATAATCTTCCAGGGTATTCATTACAATAACTGTTCTAGCCTAAAGAAATGAGAAAACAAATTATGTACCTCATGGCCTTTCGCAGGTGAGACATCTGTTGTACTAATCTTGTTTCCAAATTTAGAAATTGAAATGGATCTCGAAAGTTCATTTGCGCTTGTTCTTCTAATCGGAATTGTTCCATTTGGGCATAATTCACCCTTTGAACTCTATAACTGTTTGATTTCTGATTCGACTCCAACATTATCATGTCCTTTTGGTAACTTTGGTGGATCCTAAATATTATCATGTGTTTAGACAATAAGCAAATAAGCCACAAGTAACTTCTTGTGTATTGACACACATACCTATCTGCAGAACTAAATGTGTGAATGTTAAAATAAAAGATTCATAGTATGAGCCAAAATGGAATTAACTATTAATATTAAGTTAAATATACCAATGGCAATGTTCCTTTTAGCTCAGGATGATCAAAAGCTGACTGAAGATAAATCAAGACACGATCTATTGTATCGCCATCGGGACTCTGATTAAAAATACATAAATATATAAAAAGTGTAGTAGTATAACAGAAAAAATATAAGAAAGGATATGCTTTATATTATAAACCAACAAAAAGAGTTTGTGGTACCTTAATTGACTTAACAAATGGCTTATTTATCTTCTTAAGATGAGCATTAATTAACTTCATCTTGTTGCCGGGCAAAGAAGTTTCGATCTCTTGCAGAAAATCATTGAAAACCTCCAACGAAAAAACAGGCGAAAACAAAAAGCAAAACAAGACAATAGTGGAAATGATTGAAGGGATATCATTACAAAAACTAGATTGCATCATTGTATATTGTGTTATATTGCCTTTATCAATTAACAACAAAAACAGAATTTAAGAAAGTATGTTATAGCATTTTTTTTAAAGATAAGTTGACGACTTAACGAACATTGATGGATCTCATGCATGATCATGTCAGTGGTATTATATATTGGCCTGGTTGAACCCCACGAATTTGAAATTTTGGGTGAGTCTGATACTATTGATAGTAGAAAATAATCTCTCATCTTATTTCGAGCTAGCTCACTTTCGTAGGAATCTGTCACATTTAGATGTATTTACTTTTTTATGGCGAACAAAAGATAGCATGATGCTTTACAAAAGTAATTGTATCGTGCACATGTATGCATAATATTGACTTGTTTACAAACTTTGCGTAAGAAAAAAATGATCATTTAATGGACTATAATTTAATTATGTTGTCACCTACATATATAGTATATCCTTCATGGCCATTAGATTTTTTTATAAATGTTGTCTGTCATTTTTTATATCTAATTTTGTTATGATACAATATGCTATAGATCCATAATGGAATTTTCACCAAGACAAAGCAATCAAAAAGTACACTGAGAGTTAAGGAGGTGTGTAAGTTTGCCATTATATAAATAACTAGAGTAAAAGTCAGTATTTATTTGGCATTATGGAAATAAATCGGAATATGATCAAACAACATTCCTAGGGACACATTTGATTATTTCCAGGCCCTTCATAAAAAATAATTACCCCAAGAATCACTATACCCTTTAATTTGTAATATCATAACAATTTGGTTTTTCTATTATTGCATTTAGACCAGATGCTGGGATGAATTTATATTCATTATCAACCAATTCTATATATGTTCTTGATGTATGATTGATACGAGTCCGGTTACCACACTAGGCCATTGCCATATGAGTCCAACCCGTTATCAAATATACTAGATTGGTAGAAGCTT
>BQNB010081242.1:2822-29682 GCA_026074375.1 Tanacetum coccineum
TAAACTTAAACCTACATTTATAGGTTTTAACAACGTCTATGTACTTTGTTAAACTTATAACTCATCTAATATACTTAATTAGGGTATATTGATATGGGATGAAGATGAAGAAGAAGCATTTTAGTTACTAAAGGAAAAATTATGTAGTACAACTATTTTAGCCTTACCTGATGGCAGTGAAGATTTTGTTGTGTACTGTGATGCTTTACACCAAGGTTTAGGAGCAGTTTTGATGCAGAGACAGAAGGTATAGCCCGAACGATAGTATGATGTTATTTATAAAAGGCAATTAGCCAAACTAAACTTTAGGGATACTTCATTAATATAACAACTTAAGGATATATGTACAACATTATAATCAAAGTCAATAACTTTATATTATCGTACCTTATTCTAAGACACGATCGCTATACTTTTGTAGGTCATCGTTAAAGCTCGTGATCTCGCAATACACTATATATCGTTATAATCCACTACTGATCACTACGGTGAGTTCATAGCCCCAACTTTATTTAATTGTTTTATAAACTCTTTGGGTTGATATACATGCTAAAACATCTATTTACGGACTATAAATTTCAAAACTATATGCTTTCCTGAATATATTATTGCTTGTGTCTAAGTCCCTTCATGCCATAAGTCCCCCTCATCATGGACCGTTAATCACTTGTGTGTGAACGCGAATAATGTGGATAGGCCTATCAGGATGAGATTACGTTTAGGTAGCCAGAAGGTTAACCAAACATACTATATTTGTAACTCTAGGTATATGGCAATTACCTACACGGGGCCATTATTATCCTATATATCATTATTGATATATACTGTCAGTTTTGAGTGCCATGAGCTTAGATGCAAGAATATCTATTTATATGATGATTGTATTTGTTGCAATTATTACTATAACTCTAAAAACTTGATTGTCCATTACATAAACCTATGAATTCACTCAACTATTATGTTGACATTTCGGCATGTTTTATCTCAGGTCCTTAAGGTATAAACGAGCATACACTGAAGGCGCACGAAAATGTTTTGAAGACCTTGCATAACAATATCATTCGATAAAGCTTTAAATTTTATTATGTACTACTTATGTACATTATGAAACTTGTAGTACCTTGTATGAAACTCTGATATTTTGTATTACTCGAATGATAATGTATTTCAAAACGTCTCATTTAGAGTCGTTTACTGTAACTTGTACTGTGTGTTATAAAATAATACCCTCATCTAGCTTCCGCTGCTATTCAAAACTGGGGGTGTTACAATTTGTCTGTCAATTGTCAGTTGAGTCATAATGTCATGTTGTTGAAGTCGTTGGTCCTCGATGCTAACTGATTTTGCAAGTTCAACTGCTACATATTCTTGTGGAACAAGATTGTCAGCAAATGTAATTGACCTTTGCTTTCTTGGAAGAACATTTTTCTTGAACACTTTGGGGACATTCACCTTTTGATCACCCAAACGCATATAACCTTTTCCTCTTCTACTTTTAACAGGAGACACATGTTTCTCTTTTGGTTCCTCAACAACTTTACCTTTCTCACTTTCTTCCTTCTTGTATTTGTAGAACTTTTATCATGCTGACTGCTTGATTGCATCAGTTATCATAGATTCTAGAATCTCCATCCTGGACTTGTATTTACTATCAACAGTGTTGATAAGCTTGGTAATGGGTAAGTCTTGACCTTCACTATGCATTTCAGCATCAGATCTTCGAGTAATACTCTTGTTGCAAGATAGAAAGTGATCAATGATAAGCTTGGTGAAGCGGGTATAGATCAGCTTAGACATCTTAGATGGCCTGGAAGTTCTGTCTACTGCTTGCCAATCGAATTCGTCCCAAATCAATGATGTGTAATCCAAATTAGCCGAGTGAACAATACCCCAAAGTATTTGAAGTATTAGTAGTCTAGCAGTATCCCAGCTTGATTCTTTTCTAGTAAGACTCCTGTTAAGAACACTCAGAATAACTCTCCATGGTTGACGAAGCTTGGTGGCAACAAAAGTTGAAACAAAAGTCATCTTTGCTATTTGGTCTTCATTATATCCAAGTGTCTTGATTAATGTCCGAATTTGTTTTTCTATTGGAGGTTTGGTATATGGTTTGTTGGTGACTGGTGGGGACATCTACAATACAGTTCGGAGTAGTCCGGCATGGAGAGTGAAATTTTGTGTGTCGAGTTGAAAGTTGAATGTGTGGGTGTTTGAATTGTTAGCGATGGTTATCCAGAACTGGTGTAAGTATATGACAGGTACAGTGGCAGTTAAGAAAACCGGTTTGTATAGCTTGTGGTGTCTGAGAATTCCAACAACAAGTTTCAACAATGTATTAGTGATGTTTGAGTCTGAAGCGACGCGCTGGTTGTTCTTTTTGATAATGAGTCTGTGAGCACTTGGAACCAGCTGCTCTTCAGAAACAATTGATGCTTGTTGATTTTCTCTTGACATGTTGGATTTTGAGAATAAGATTCAAAGTTGATTAGTTTCACATGAATACAAACTTAAGCACATTTATTTCAATTTATGTTTTTATTCTCTCTATCTGTTTTGTATGACCGAGCATTACTATTTGTTCATACTTATGCCATTTTTGTTTCTCATGTGCCTTGTACATGCTTTTTCTAAAACAAGACGTATGCTCTTTTCTTTTCACATACGATTTTTATCTCTTGTCCTATTTTTGTTTATCCTCACTTAAGATTATGTTCTAGGATACTATTTCTATAAAATAAAAGATGGAAGAATGAAAGGAAAATTTCAATTTCCTCATGCTTAAAAGTGTTCGTCTTAACCAATCTTTACAGAAATAACATCATTTGAGTGGAAGAAAACTTTTCAGAAAATGATTGATTCGTGTTGGTAGAAATATTACGATATTTAATCTATACATTCTCTTTATGTTTTTATGATGACAAACATGTAACTTATAACACATAACGTAAAGTGCCCAAGTTACTTGTAATCACAAATCATCAATGCATTCATACGTCAACATCTCTCGACGTCTCAAGTCTGCTTTAACGTAGTTTGCACTCGACGTAAATCACTTAAGGTATGAATAAATAAATGCATAATTTATTTTATGATCAAAGGAATTTTTATTTTTCTTAAACCTCACATTTTTTATAAAATTTAACAAACATTTTTAAAACATATAAAAAACATTTTTGTATTGATAAGAAATGTTTTATTCAAAATAAATATTTTACATTCAAAATTTTCACCTAAAAACGGATATATTTGATCTAGAAAACACCTCCCCTGGAAAAGACAAAAATGAGAGCGTCTAGCTATGGGCGGCCCCCTTATTGGTAAGGGTGGCCTCCTTAGTGATAAGGGGGCCGACCATAGAGTTAATAAATAGTAGAGTATTCCCCACAGATTTTTCACCTTTTGCACCTATTTTCTTTTTGTCCCAAATCAGTTTATACATCTTCTACATCCTCTAAAAAAACCTTTTGATCATTTAATCATAAGTATTTGTTTCTAAGTGATTCAAGCTTATTCCTCTAACTGCAAGAGAAGAACTCTCGCTATCGTCAAGATACGAAGTTATGTAGTTTAGTTAGTGCATTCGTGACATGTGTTACATTCACAATGTATAGATTGAGTCCACATATTCCAAACTTGTGTAATAGTTAGATCGGGTTAATCGTGATAGTATTTAGGTGAGGTAAATACTTGTAAGGGTGATTAGTATTTTAGGCCTTAAAATACAAGCATGTGGTAGATTGGTTCTAGCTAAGATTAGAACTCGACATTTGGCTTTGTGTCGTAAATTAGTGTAAGCTACTTGGGTACGGTTTTCTCTGCCTAAAGGGAGCTTGTTGACTAGTAAAGTAACTCTCGAGTTGGGTACTCGGGGAGTGGAGTAGGCCGAAGAGGAGCTTCGTGACCGAACCAATATAAATCTTCGTGTTTGGTTTACATTTCCTTTTACTCATCTCTTTACATTTATACTCGCATTTATCGCTTTTATATTTATACTTGCAATTGTGTGTTGTGTTGCTTATATAATATTGATTATGTTTGTGTCATGATAAATGTGAACATTGTGCTTTGGTTTATATTGTTGTTATATGGTTTGGTACTACATGTATATACATAGTAAGAACACTCTTCATATTGTATCACGCTTGATCGACAATTTGATACGAAACATTTTAAGTTTTTAAATAGAAACGTATTCGGCCCTCCTCTATGATTTCCACAATTGGTATCAGAGACAGGTTGCTCTAATTTTCAAAACAAATGGTTTTAAAAATTGAGTACGATCCATGTATCAAATTACCCATAAAGTGGGATTATATATGAAAAGTGTTTTGTTGATTGACTTGTATTAGTTTTGTTGTTAAATACACTTAGTATACTAGCTTGAAGTAAAAATGATGCTTAAAATAAGTGTTATATGTTCGGTATCAAGTTCAGTAAGTTTTACATCTTTCCGCTAAGTCACTAAATGATTTTGTACAAAAAATGACGAATCAAAGTGTCAGATGGACGGCCCCCTTATCTCCCTGGGCGGTCCCTTATCTCCTGGGTGGCCCCCTTATCAATCAGGGGGTCACCTGTCTGATTCGACAGTTTTTTGAAAACTTTGAAAATTTATATAAAATCAACCGTAACTCCATAGAAGTCGTGCCACCCGCCATTTTAAATATAATTGAGTATAATTTCATATAAGAATACTTCCAAGTATTGAAAATAAACCTAAGTTGGTCAGAAATACAAAATACTATTTATTATCCAAAATGTTGAGTTTCGTTTTAACGTAAAACTTGTATTTTATTTTTTCTTTTCGTTTCAAACATTTCTAGTCGGTACATCTTTGAAAATTGTTGTAATTAACTTTTCAAAAATATTAAACTTGGTTAGTTTTTTTTTAAATGGGGAGGAAATTTATTCGTTTTCAAACAAAACTGAGCTAAGTATACATTATTGTATTTAATACACAAAAAGACGACAAATATTTTTATGTGCTATGCTATATGATCATGTGCACTTCTTTGTGTCTTAATTTTGTTAATAGATATTATTAAGTGATAGTTGCTATTTTTAATTGAGCTAATTAAATATCTAATCACATGTGCCATGTACACTATTTGTTTGTAACTAGTTTTCCGGATTATGCCTAACTAGAACTTATGCTAGATTTCTTGCATTAAGATTGCGAAATTGTTCTTGCATTACGTATAGGAAAAGATCATTTTGTTTTCAATTGTTACATCAACATCTTGTAAACCTTATTAAACATAATAACTTACTTAGGATTGAGAGCTACGTAAGCTTTTCAAAAAGATCGTCTTTCACGATTATTATGTCACTAGTTCAAGTGGTAAAATGTGTCACAATAAAATATTGAACACTTTCATTTAATCAAAGATTTAAACAAGATCTCGAAATTATGCCATAATACTATCTTGCTTTAACATGGGTTAAACAAGATAAAAGATCATTTCTATACATTAGTATTTAAGTAAAAGAAAGTATATTTTTTATCTTAGCATGTGCTTGCATTGATCTAACTCACAATCATAACTAACAAATCTTTGAATTAAAATAAACCTAGGATTTATTACAAATCATAAATTGAAAGCTTAACTTTATCGGTAAGAAAAATTCTTTCTTTTGTAATGACATTTTGGTATAAGACTTCATATTAATATTCACCGGTAGTTAAAATATTTACTCTAGTAAAATAATTGAAAATGTTATATAAACATGTAATTGTTTTCTAAAGTTGTTTGTAATGCTTAAAAGTTGCTAGGTAAGTTCTATAAACTTTAAATGTCAAAACTATGCATATTATGCATGATACTCAATGATTTTTTTCACATATAAAATTTATGATTAACTTGAAGAAACAAGTTAGGTCATCATTTTAAATGTCCTCACACTTAATGCTAGTCTTAGGATTAATCGAACACACTATTAAAATATTTATTTATTTTCTTTTAAATGAGTGTTCGTGAGGGTCAAGAAAGATCTCGATTATATATAGATTCATTATTCAAATTATGATTGATATATTTATCGAATCTAATTGACAAGTTTTTAAGTATGGACATGAAATTAGATTCTTATTTGTTTAGTTTCAAGACTATATCAATATATATAACAAAAGATATTATCTTGGATCTATTTACTCAATCATACTCGATTGATATGAAAATAATTACATCCTTTTCTAGATGAAAAGAATATGCATCGGATCATAACTCACACTTGTGTTGATGATGTCATATTGAGTCTACTTGTCCAATGATTGTGTTTCAAATATTATACTAATATGTTTAATACATGCATAAAATACACAATGAATTAGGATTGACGACTTGGATGTTTCGTCCGAAATACTCAAGCAATTTACATTGCAATGTAATTGGTAAATATGTCGTTTATGAAGAACTAAACACGAGCAAACTAACAACATATGTAAACTTTGCTCACACAACTCAAAGCTAAAATTCACATTTAACTAAATTCTCAAATAAGAATAATACTCTTGTTCATTCACCTAGGATAACATGTGTTTGAGAATCATTATGTTTAAAAAGTTCATGGACTTATCGTATTAAATGATATGCCATCAAAACCAAACAATTCATAGATCTTGAACAAAAGATTAAAACATCTTGTTTACGACTTTCTAAGCATTCAACACATCTTTATTAGGATTATATGTAAAATATATCATCTAGATCTACCATCATAAAAACATAGTTGTTTGAGTCATATTAGGTGAAGTATTAGAAAACCAACCATATTTCATCTTTGCTACACTTTGATAGGTAAATGTAAACTAATTAAACAAGTAGTAACTAGGATTTTATTAAACGTTCCTATATTCATAGCATTTCACGTATGTGTTTTGAAGTTTCAACATAACAACTTGTTTCTATGTGATATGATTATATGCCTTTGTGATTATCTTGATGATTAACAACTACTTGCTTGGTTATTGAATGCATGTTTATTATAAAGGTTTTTGTCTTTGTCAAAAAATTCTGATATATTATTTCTTAGCTTATCTAAATAATACATGCTCTTGAATGCTAAATGTTAACATGTTTTACATGATGTTTGCGTTTAAAGTAATCATGTTTATTATGCACCGTTTTACATGACTTGCGTGTTAATTGTTCACCTACACTATGTCAGTTTGACGCATAACGAATTAGGTATGCCTATCATGATCTACTTTTAGATGTCATATAGTCTTACACATTAATTACTTTGATTATTGTGTTGATACATGCTTAAATATTCTTACATGCTTAATTATATAAGTCTCGGTTTAAAAAGGGAAAAAATACAAGGAAAGTGTTTTGGCTATTAACTTAGTATATTGTATTTTTGTGGACTATTGTATAGCTTATGGGGATAACCAAGTATATAACGTAGCTTATTAGCTTATTTTTAAGCTTATTCGACTTATTTTGGAGCTTGTAAGCTCACGGCCTAATAAGCATCAATAGGCCATGGCTTATTCGATGGCTTATTGTGGTCCGAGTTACTTATTTACTTATTGATTATGCTTATGTATACTAATGGACCTTAGTTTTGGGCTTAGAACGTATTTTGGATATATAAAAACCTTATTGGACCCTTATTGGGCTAAATAGTCGTTTAAGAATGTTGGCGAACTTTTGAAAAGTGAAATGTGATTATGAAATGTATTTGAAGGTCATTTTTGGAAATATGACTTTGAAAACGTGACGAAATACGATTTTGAGGTTTTAGTCAAAAAGTGGTTAAATGGTGAAAAGTGTTTGAAATTAAGGTTTAAAAACCTTGGAAACGTTATATAAGCGTACGGGTCATGTCAAAATATTTGTAAAAAGTTTATACTTAGAGATTTTTACTCAAATTATGATTTTTGATTTAAATAATAAATTATTATTATTTTATTATTTTAATAAGTCGACTAAAAGACGAAAAAGTACATTTTTCCGAAACTTCTCAATTTTTTTAACATAAATAAATGTTTCATTTCGTATGGTATGAATGATATATTTATGGTAACTAAGTGTACCGAATGGATTTATCGAAGTGTATTTATAAGTATTGTTTTTCTTATATTACATAACTATTTTACTTAGATAGTATAAGTATATCATACTAAGATATGGGGTTGATATGGTGTCTTTTGGAGTTAAGTCATCAACCATTACACCACTAAAACGTTTAAGATAACCGTACAACATGCGTCTAACCTCTATGCATCATACCTGAAAAACTGTTTTGGTACTGAATGATAAAATGGGACATTAACTGGACTAGGTCGTGTGTAGACGTCATTGCATTTGCTTGCGTGATAGTGATTTTGCTGTTGGAGACAGTTTCTTGCGGTGAGTTCTCGTAGCCCCACTTTTTAAATCTTTTCCGTTGGGGGAAAATGATACTCAAATGTGTTATGAACTGTTTTTCTGAACTGTGCCATAATATGGTTTTGTTTTGGGGACAATAATGTACTTAGTGACTGTAGGTGAATATTATGTGTTTGATTGTACTTTCATGCATCGAGGTGCATGGCAATGTATGTGATTGACAAGGATTTTCCATGTCTTGTGTGGTCCTGCCCTAATCTAGTGCTCCAGCTGGTAGGCCCTTTAGGTGCGTAAGTGACATATCAGAGTTGAGGTTCTAAGAGCATTGGTATATGTTGGTTTGGTGACTAGCGGGGATGCTCGGTCATCGCACATGATTAGCGGGGATGCTAAGTCATGGGTTTGTTTGCATATATTCACTGTCATATTGCATAATTGTCTAACTATTGAAAATATTGGCACAACGACTAGGTTTTGAATTAAACCTATTAGCTCACCAACATTATTGTTGACGTTTTCGAGTATCATTTTCAGGTGAAGTTATGATCGTTAAGGTTGTGTCATGTAGACAGGGGACTTTAGAAGAATCACGTAGGAATCTTGTTTGAGAAGTCTTGCATTTGATGTTTGTTATGGATTAGTTTTCTTGAGGATTGAGGTTTAAGATTGAATGGACCCCTGCGTGGGCTTATGATTGTAATAATTGGCAACGATGTGTTGTGTTCTTGATTTGGTACATCACTTAAGATTGTTTTGAGGTTGATGGTCATCATGACACTTTTATTAATGCATATTTAGTTTTTTCTATTATGTATCTTGTGTTATGATTGATCATTATGTTGCATTCCCTGTTTCCGCCTATGATAGGGTGTGACATCCAATGGTTGTGTTCCAAATATTAGACTAATATGTTTAATACAAGCATAAAATACACAATGAAGTAGGATTGATGACTTGGATGTTTTGTCTGAAGTATTCAACCAATCTACATTGCAATGCAATTGGTAAATGTGTCATTTCTGAAAAACTAAACACGAGCAAACTAACAACATATGTAAACTTTTCTCACACAACTTAAAAACACAACTTAAAACTCAAGTTTACATATGACTAAATTCTCAAATAAGAATAATACCCTTATTCATCCACCTAGGATAACATGATGTTTGGAAAATATTATGTTTACAGAATTCATGGACTTATTGTATTAAACGATTGATAAGGGGATACTTATATATCATATGTATTTTATTTTCTTCGTAGCATGAATGGTTGTGTTACAAAATAATACACTACATATTGTTTGTAAATTATAAGCTATAAGAACTTAAAATAACCTATCACAATATGTGTCAATGCATAAACAAGTAAAATTCATTTATTCAAATACTTGTTTTAGTTATGGTATATAACATTGATAAATACAATAATCTTAAAAAAGAATATTTGCTTAAGAATAAAATATGCCTCGTTTTAATCATATATCATTTAAGAATCACAAACTTAATTAGGATAAATAATCTTAATGAGATTCATTTCATAATATATGGTAAGGAGCATTCTTAAATCAAGCATATCCATTAAACCAAGCAATATGCCATCAAAACCAAACAACCTATAGATCTTGAACAAAAGATTAAAACATTTTGCTTACGCTTATCTAAGCATTCAACACATCTCTATTTGGATTATGTGTAAAATATATCATCTAGATCTACCATCTTTATTAGCCTTATGGAATTTCGTGATTTCAAGTTAAGCATGTGTGGTAGGAAATAGTTTCTTTATTAGCCTTCTGGTTGTGTTTGTCTTTGGTAGTTCATAAGAGTGACATGTCATTCTTATGTAGGTTTTTGTGTTTTCGTTGCACTATTGTGCAGGTTTGTTGCCCATGTAACGGGCTGTGATATAGGACTACACCTATATCCATTGTACTTCAACGTTTTTTTGGTGTAGTATATTTTACCGGGGTAGTGTCCCTTTTACCAAAAAAAAAGATCTACCATCTTAAAAAACATGGTTGTTTGAGTCATAATTATGAGAAGTATAAGAGAACCAAACATATTTCATCTTTGCCACACTTCGATAGGCAACTTTAAACTAAATAAACAAGTAGTAACTAGGATTCTATTAAAGGTTCCTAGATTCATGGCATCTTACATATGTGTTTTGAAGTTTCAAGATGACAACATGTTCCTATGTGATATAATTATATGCCTACATGATTATCTTGATGATCAACGACTATTTGCTTCTTTATTGAATGCATGTTTATTTTAAAGGTTTTTGTCTTTGTCAAACAATTCCATTATAATATATCTTAATTTATATAAATAATACATGCTCTTAAATGCTAAATGTTAACATATTTTACATGATGTTTGCGTTTAAAATAATCATGTTTCTTACGTGCCATTTTACATGACTTACGTGTTAATTGTGCACTTACTCTATATTGATTTGATGCATAACGGATTAGATATGCCTATCATGATCTACTTTTAGATGTCATATAGTCTTACACATTAATTACTTTGATTATTGTGTTGATACATGCTTAAATATTCTTACATGCTTAATTATATAAGTCTTATGCATCTAGGTATATATATTTCTTGACACTAGAATTTATACCCTTATTACATGTGGCCTTTAGTGTCATAATCTAATAGGTCATAATAGTCGCAAAATGGTCTTAAATATCCTAGAGTCTCCATGCACACACTTCCTTATTCATCATCTCGTTTCTTTCCAAATAATCCACTCTTTTGTCAAGGGATGGTTAGATACAAATCTAATACACCTCTAAGTATGTTTGACAACTTAAATATTTCGTCTAAAATATTCAAGTAATTTTAACTTGCGATTGCAAATGTTAAAAGTCATATCCTAAAATTTATATTCAAGCCTTCTAACAGAATATGTTAAAACGCTCTTCCAAAAGCTAAAAAGCTAACATCAACCTTGGTGTGACAAAGGTCTTACAAGTTTCTACATAAGTGATTTGTAGCTTCTTTAATATACACACCTTAAGACTAAGTACATTCACTTCCGTTAGTCCTTTCCATCCCCTTAGGAATGTCACGATGTTTTATCGTCATGCTCACCTTATACATAATAAGGATCGAACTTGTCCATCGATCTTAGGATAGAAAACTAATCAAAATCTACCAAAAATTTTGTAAACGTGTCATTCTTATTTTAATAGTCTTGTTACTATTAAATATATTCTGATAAATCTTGACAACTTAATTATTTCATCCAAAATATTTAAGTATTTTTAATTCGCAAAATGCAAATTAAAATGTCACTCATTGTTTATGTCAAATTCGTTTCACAAAAGCTAAAATTAAGCCTCTATTGTTAAATAGATGGTTAATACCTTCCGTACACCTTTTTCTGCTAATACCTTTAAGATAACCTCATACCTCGTCGTGTTATTGTTCTATGAACATTCACAATGCTCGAGAAGAGCTACATAACTTCGTGGATGAAGTTTGTTGTATGTTAACCATCATTTGTCTCGACATTATCAAGCTCATCGCTTCCATCTTCATTTGTGTTCATTTATTCTTTTTATTCCACACTTTATGTCTGGATGAGGACGAATTAAATGAGAAGGGAAAACACACTCGTTCATATATATCCTTTAACCAAATACTCTCAAACTCACATATGTGATTCTTATTCAGTTGAAACCAACTTACAAGAACACTCACTTCCTTTTCAACTCAAGTACACCATGTGCACTCAACCAAAATTAATTCAAGCGTCTTAACCCATATGTCGACCATACACAAAATCCACCAAGATACACTTCTACCATACACTTAAACCTCATAACTATTCCTCACTCTTGTTAGTGATCACTAGTTCTAGTACATCCCCAAACCACTAAAGTGAAATGAAAAATCGAGTCATCCTTATTAGTACCAATCTTGATTCATCCACTTAGTTATCTCTACAACAAAGATTCACCGTGTAATCATTTACCATAATCTAAGAGTAACTTACCACCACTACATCCCATGATGTTGAACCACCTTTCATAGTGCATAAACCTATTCCCATCTTGTTGACTCTCTATGGATCAACAAGCCATCATCATATCCCTTCACTCATAAGCAATTTTTGCCTATGTTGTCAAAAGTCAAGTGAATTTCGTAATGAAATACGTCTCATTATCAAACACAATCCTTACAACCAGTATAATCATAGTCCATTATTACACAACAAATCCCTTCACGTCTAAACCAATGAGATTATCTCCTCAAAAACATCCTACACCTACCTTATAACCTTCCAACAATATCCACTTACTAGTAAGTGAAGAACACAAAGAAGATATTCAAGCTTCAAGTGTTATCGAGTCATCACATTTTTGTTAACCTTTAGTCAACACCTTCCATCTCCATTCACGATATATTAATCTAAACTGTCTTTGTTAACCTTTAGTCAACACATTCTCTCTCCATTCACGCTCATCCTTCTTCGTTTTTCCACGTTATAAGATCATTTTCATTCACATCCAAGAGCGTATCGTTTTCATCTTCATCTTATTTTATTCAACTCTTTTTAGAGTATATATTTGGGCATATCTTGCCAAGATATTAGTAACATTCGTCTTGTTTTAAAATGTTACATTTAGAGTATGTTTCCTCAACAAATCATCTTCACCGTCAACATTTAGTTCGACCTAAAGTCTTACAATAATGTTTATCCTTAAACACCCCAATCATGAAAAGCATACATAATGCTTAACAACGAAACCTTGATTAGGAATCCCTCAATACAACTCTTGACAAAAGTCTATCCGAATCCAAATCATTGTCTTGGTTAGATGATGATATCATAAGTAACATGTCATTCAAAATACGTTAATAATCCTTGTCCAAATGACATCTTAGAAGAAGTCATTCTCATAATATTAGTGTGACAATCAATAAATGAATTTTGTTCTCGTTTATTAAAGTCGGTATAATACCAAAGGGTGTTGGTCGAGTCTTAGTCCTTAAGCATGTGCCGGTCAAATATTATCATTGGTTCCTAAACATTGTTGTGTCTAATACATACATCATGATTCCTTTTATCTTGGATTTAGGTTGTTGTTATTAAAACAATGATTGCGTGTGTTTAAGTTTTGAATTTTCATTTTAAGTGTCATACTTTAGTGTGCATATACCTAAGACATTTATGTCTTGTTCCCCACTAGTGTCTTGCTATATATATAGCTATCATCGTCATTATATATATGTGCACTTGTCTACTAACTCTGTTTTGTAGCATACTTCCTTAGCTCGATTCCTTGATACCCCAAACAAGGGGGAGCATCTACCGAGGGGGAGCATTTGCAAATGTCAAAGTCATTACATTTGCAACCGTTAAGACATCTACACATTTCTTGATATGTGTATTCCATCCCTATAATATTTCTTTTATATATATTATGTTGCGCAAAACTAATCCTTGACGTAGGTTCAGAGTCCGTAACATATTTGATTCATGGATCCGCTTGAGTCAATCTATAATGGAAGGCAAGTATCATAGGAGTGTAATCAGCTAATGGGTGCTCGAGTGTCAAAGTAGATATCTTGGGATGATTATACGGGGTTGATATGGGTAAGACTTCACTGGGGATGATGCACGCTCGCCTATTTGGTTCAAGGATTGAAGTATAGTAAAAGTCTCATCTAATGGAATGAATGGCTTGGGGTGTCCACCTTTTTGTTCAACAGAAGGGGGAGAAGATGTGTAAACAAGTAACTTATACATTTTACTATGAGTTATAGTTTACATTTTTGTCATCATCAAAAAGGTGAGATTGTTGGTAGAAATATTACGATATTTAAACTATACATTCTCTTCATGTTTTGGTGATGACAAACATGTAACTTATAACACATAACGTAAAGTGCCCAAGTTACTTGTAATCACATATCATCAATGCATTCATACGTCAACATCTCTCGATGTCTCAAGTCTGCTTCAACCTAGTTTGCACCCGACGTAAATCACTTAAGGCATGAATAAATAAATGCATAATTTATTTTATGATCAAAGGAATTTTTATTTTTCTTAAACCTCATATTTTTTTATAAAATGTAACAAATATTTTTAAAACTTATACAAAACATTTTGTATTTATAAGAAATGGTTTATTCAAAATAGATATTTGAAATTCAAATTTTCCACCTAAAAACTGATATATTTGATCCAGAAAACACCTCCCTTAGAAAAGACAAAAATAGGAGCGTCCAACTATGGGCGGACTCCTTAGTGATTAGGTGGCCGGCCATAGAGCTAAGGGGGTCGGCCATGTAAAAACGCTCCCAACTTTGCCTATAAATAGTAGACTGTTCCCCACAAATTTTTTACCTTTTGCACCTATTTTCTTTCTGTCCCAAATCAGTTTATACATCTTCTACATCCTCTAAAAAACCCTTTGATGATTTAATCATAAGCATTTGTTTCCAAGTGATTCAAGCTTATTCCTTCAAGTGCAAGAGAGGAACTCTAGCTATCGTTAAGATACAAAGTTATGTAGTTTAGTTAGTGCATTCGTAACATGTGTTATATTCACAATGTATAGATCGAGTCCACATCTTCCAAACTTAAGTAATAGTTAGATTGAGTTAATCGTGATAGTATTTAGGTGAGGTAAATACTCTTAAGGGTGATTAGTAGTTAGATCGGATTGATCATGATAGTATTTAGGCGAGGTAAATACTTATGAGGGTGGTTAGTATTTTAGGCCTTAGAATACAAGCATGTGGTAGATTGGTTCTAGCTAAGATTAGAACTCGACATTTGGCTTACTGTGGGAAATTGGTGTAAGCTACGAGGTAGATTGGTTCTAGCTAAGATTAGAACTCGACATTTGGCTTTGTGTCAGAAATTGGTGTAAGCTACTTGTGTATGGTTTTCTCCGCCTAAAGGGAGCTTGTTGACTAGTGAAGTAACTCTCTAGTTGGGTACTCGGGGAGTGGAGTAGGGCGAAGAGGAGCTTCGTGACCGAACCACAATAAATCTTCGTATCCGGTTTGCATTTTCTTTTACTCATCTCTTTACATTTATACTCGTATTTATCGCTTTATATTTATACTTGCAATTGTGTGTTGTGTTGCTTATATAATATTGCTTATGTTTGTGTCATGAATAAATGTGAACATTGTGCTTTAGTTTATTTTGTTGTTATACGATTTGGTACTACATGTATATAAATAGTAAGAACACTCTTCATATTGTATCACGCTTGATCGGCAATTTGATACGAAACATTTTATGTTTTTAAATGGAAACATATTCACCCCTCTACGATTTCCACAATTCTCATGAGAATGAGTTTTCGTTTTAGTAAAGTGACCTTGAGCCCCAAAGATACACTGATTTGCTGAAGGGATACATTATCAGCTTTTAGGTGATAACTAGCCCTAATAGCCATCCTGACTTATCAGTAACTCTTAGTCAAATTATTTCAAAGTAGACTTAACGCATTGTGTTATTTTGAAATCAATAGATAGTGATGTGTAAAATCCTATAGCAATAAAGTTTATAAAATCTACACACATTATTACTATTATTTTTGGAAACATATCTCATATGAGATTAAGTGCCTCAAGAATACCACACGTAGTACAAGTACTAGCATAGTAATCCACTTTACTAGTGCGCGATATCTAAAGATTAACGCATGTGTATTTATAAATAATACCCTAGTGCACTGTGGTGAAATTTACGAGAGCTATATCTAATTATAACACACTTAAATAAGAAAGATAGTTTATATCTAAGAACTCTTACATCTAAAATGGATGGTCACTAAGTCGCTAACAACGGTTTTCGAATACTCTCAGACAGATGCAACCCGAACAATGCTAACAATGTAAGAGAATACTCTAGACCAGATGCAACCTAGATCGCTGGCGCGTCTTTCGATATAGAAATACTTGTTAAACTATTTTTGACATTTTCACAGTTATCAAATAGAACTTGTATTCAATCACGTGAAAGCACAAACAATTTCATATCAAAAGAACTTTTAAAGCACGAGATTTAGAAATTCAAACTTAGTCAACGATTAAACTCAATGATCAACGGTCAACGACAGAGTCAAAGTCAACAGTCAAAGTTAACAGACATGGTCAAACTAAGTCAACGATCTAATCATCTAAGTTCAAGGTTCATGAGATTAAATTTTCAAGATATGTGATAATCATATAAAGTTTACACAATTATATATACCCGTATTAAACTCATTTAAATAATTCCATTCATTTTTTATGATTTTGAAAAACATTAACACTTTTGAAAAAATAATTAAGTTTTATACTCATTTTATTTTTTGAACTTGTTGAATTATTTTAAAACCTTTTTCTTTTTGATGTTTTTAAATTTGAACCTTGTCAATAGTCAAAGGTTCAGTCAAACATGGTCAAGGTTCGGTTCACTTTGAACCCTTGTGGTTCGGTGACTATTGAACCCTTGTGGTTCGGTGGTTCAAATGTTCGTTTAACTGGTTTAAAGTTTGGTGACCCCCTGCAATAAACCTTTTGATATTTGGTGGTTCATTGTTTCGGTTGAACTGATCAAAGTTTTGTGACCCCCTGCCATGAACCTTTTGAGGTTCGATCAACCATGAACCTTTATGGTTCGGTGGTCTGGTGGTTCGGTGAACCCTCCACCACTTTTGTGACCTATTTTGCTTCTATTGATCCTCACGTGTTTCGGTTAGCTTGTGGTTCAGTGGAGTCAAAGAAATAAGCAAGCACCCTCTTAACAAGCATTTATACAAACACTTTGTGTGCACCATCAAATATACAAACAAATATCACTTATTTACAAGTCCAAACGCACCATTATGGACTAAAATGGGGCAAAACATGCATCAAACTCATCAAGATCCAAACTTATTCAATCAAGATTGTAGTTTAGTAATCATATGGCACATCTAGACATGTAAAATTTATCAACACACAAACACAATCAATCTTGATCAACTCTAATTATTTTCGTATACATAGGAGCTCAAAAACATGTAAATTGCATCAAGATTCAATCTTTTTCAAACCAAAGTGATTATTTAACATTCCTAAGCATGTACAATCATCATTACACACAAACAATCAAGTAAAATATGCACACCCCTAGGTTCGGTTGTGGTTTCAAACTAGACGCCCCTTAAACATTCAACCAAATCAATGATTTAATCAAAAACGAGTTAACACTAGTTATTTCACGTCATAATCTACAAAATCCCTAAGGAAATTTCAACATCAAACACATTCATTTTTTCATGAACCCTAACTCTAAAATCAATGATTTTTTGAGTTGTGAGATGAAATGGTGTAATTCCTTTTGTGAGTGATATGAGATAATGATTATAAACAACATTTGTGCTTTACCTTTTGATCAAAAATGATTTCTTTTTTATGTTTTGTGTTGGCTGAATCTTCAAGAACAAAGGGCGAGGGGAGAAATTTTTGTGAAGTGTGTGAGTATTGTGGGGAGGGTCAATTGGGTAGGGTTTTAGTAGTGTAGATTTTAGGTTTTGGCAACTATAGTCCCTAGAGTTTTTAATCTCTTTTAAACTAAGCCTAAACCGTATCAAACACTCCCAACTCCTTTAAGATGAAACTATTTTGCCTTTTAGGTCCTAAGATGGTAATCTCTTAAAAAATTACACTAAACACCCTTAAGTTTATACCTATTTTGCAAATTTAGTCCCGGAGTTAATCCTGTTAACTCCCCCTCAAATAATAACCCTGATGCGTATTTTATTTTAAAATATATTTTATTCAAGTTTTAAATTTATAAAACTCGATTCACCTAACAAACGCACTAACGGGCAAAGAACCCGATCGTGAGTAGTTTAGAGATGGTAAATCCGAGGTCGTCCCAATAGCTAAGTGTTATAAGTTTTAATTTGAAAGTGTCACATTTTGAAAATAGTTTTAAGATTGATTTTGAGATTAACAGGAAAGTAAATATGCGAAAAGTAAAAGATATAGAAGTAATTTGGGAGAAAGGCGTGCTAGCCTAGCCATTTCATTACCATCATTATAACTATGTTTTCCTGTGCATTGTTACACCATGGTTTCATTAGTGGTTTCTAAGTCGACAAACCTGAATAGATATCTTTAGTCTGCCCTATAATTCCTGCGATCCTGAATCCCCCAAAAGTCACGAAGGTAGGGCAACCAGGTCATAGTGATTAATCCCAACTATCCCAAGAACTAGTCTAATAACCTATATAGATTATTAACCCTCTCTAAAAGAGTTCATGTGCTTTTTAAGTATATTAAATGATAAAGGTACTAACTTGGTTAGTTCTTACACTAGGGATAGGGTGCAAAACCTATCCTAGTACCCTGCTAATCCCATGTTCAATTGGTAATCTAATAACAGGATTAACATGATCCAAACCACCCGCAATACTACCAAAACTCAGGGTTACATGATAGTCAAAGGATATCCAAAGAAACCATGATCTAATAGGAAACAAACATTATAACGATAGTAGATTCATGACTAGGCCAGCACTTGAAGTGTTTAGCCGCTCATAGAAACAACACAACAAGAATTAATAAAGATAATCATGGATGGAAAACTCATAATTCTTACAGAAGCGGTTTATGAATGATTAAATACAAAGTAAGATAAGTGTGATCTCCCTTAGACTTCTTGTGGATTTCTTCGAGCTGTGGAGGCTTTGATCACCCGTTGGATATGTTGTAGAATGGTTGATGTCGAAGTGTCTGAATGAGGCCTCTATTTATAGTTTCGAATACTTTACGACGTAACCTTTTAGAGTGTTACGCCATAAAGTGCTGACGAAGCTTTCCATGTTGTAGGTATAAAATATATTACGGCGTAACTAATTGGCCTTGTTACGCCGTAACGCTGACTAGGATGACTCAGCCTTCCATAATAATAATGTTACGGCGTAAACCTTAAGTGTGGTTACGCCGTAATGTTGTTGGGTGACGTGTCTTGCCTTGAATATGTTACGGCGTAACACTGTCGTAGGGGTTACGCCGTATAGTCTCGTAAAAATCCGTGTTTTCTTCTTTTTTACATCCATTTCCCGTGTTTCTTGTCCCATACTTGCATTTTACCTGAAAACAACAAAATAACCGTAAAAGTATCGAATTCAAGTATTTATAATACAATTACAAGTATTTTCATGGGGAAATTGACACTAAAAGTATTAAATATTTGATGTTATCAAATATACCCCACTTGACTTCTACTTGCCCTCAAGTAGATCTGTTAGAACAGTTTATAAAAAGATTTTTCTGATTTAACTCAAAGAAATGAATCTATAAAAGACGTATGCTAGAAACATCAAAGCCAAACACCTCACGAAAAGGGGATCAAAATTCACTCAATTCTCAACTAGTCTAAGTGTTCATTTCGGGGTGATCGCTCAATTGCACAGTCATAGCATGTATTCAATCATAAGCTTGGGAAGTACACAAATCTGCACCAGTTAGAGTTAGGGTCTAAACAATTCTTAAAGGCAACATGGGTGACATAACACAGGTTTATTGGGTGATATAAAGGGTTTGGATAGACATGGGATACACATTAATTCGTGTTAAGATAAAAATACAAAACAAATAGTCCTATATAATCTAATGTATCTATAACCGGCTACTATCCATCCATAGTCCAAGTCTTCGAGTGCGAAAATCTGATCATATCGTCACTATGGGTTAGCTAATATGATATCTTACGGAGCATGCTAACCCATTCTACACTAGATGGCTTATAGTTACACCACCTTTATATTTTGGGTGGCTTATAGTTGCACCATCCCCATAATCACTAGGTGGCTTATAGTTGCACCACCTTTTTACTTGGTTGGTTTTGTACACGTAACCAACATCAGGAGTTATATCACTAGGTGGCTTATAGTTGCACCACCTTTTCTCTTTTTTTTTACAATACTCCTGTATATAACATATAACATATCCCCCCACTTGAGATAAACAGTATCGAAAGTGATAATACCGGGGAGTCTTCCATGATCATAATAATGAGTCTTCAACGAAAGTGCCAATCTCCGAACCATTTTCCTGAACCATGGACTTAGGTAGCCAGAAATTTCAACACATGGATAAATATAGACTACATGTTTGGCTAAGGCGAAATGGTGTAACGAAACATATAATAATGGTTGAAAACATAGATTGGCTTACTAAGGGTGATCTAGGGGTCTCTTGCACTAATGATGAGTGCAACAAAAGGGCTTTTAACATGGGAGGTCGACAAGTCAGTATAACAAGTTGATAAACACACACATAATAGCTATTTGGGTGAATTCCTAAATGTTGCCTTCTCGAAACATCTATTCCTGCTAATCAATTAGGTCTCAAAATGATGTACATGCCAAGTTCTAAAGTATACAATACTACTGGCACATAAAATATTTTGGTGGATTTTTGTATAATGAGATGAAAATGGAATCATTAGGCTTAACCTCACCAAGTAATAATAAAGGGTAATGTGCATTCGACAAATATTACTTCTAGTTCAGTAAGAAAAACATGTCAAAATTTTTAAAATTTGCACCATTTTTCAAAGAAAACTAGAAAATCAAAGGCAAGAATAGGTCAAGTGATAATTCTACTCCCATCCCCCCACTTGTTTTGTACAATGTCCCTATTGTACATTAAGGAAATGAAATAAACAGGAAGAGTAGAATTAGAACAAGAAACTCCCTTGAGCATTGCTTCTGAACATATTAAATTTAATAAGCTGGTGAAGAAATCTAGAAAATCTCCATTGTGAGCAAATCTTATTTTCCCCTGTGATCACTAAAAAAAACTAATAGCATAAAATCGTTCAATGAGAAATATACAAGATATATAAACCTAACTCACTTTCGTAGGAATCACGGTTGCATTTAGCATATGCAACAAGCCTTTTAAACCACTTGGTGGCCCAAGTGGATGAGTGAAGTCTCGTGAGGGTTTCCAGGGAACATACCCATAAAGTTTATTTAGATATACATGGTTTAGCAATGCTTTAAAACTTTATATTAAGGTTTTTCAGAAAGGGGTTACGGCGTAACTCAGGTGGTTACGCCGTAATCATGTGGTATTTTAAAATTTTAATTTATAATACGATTCACAGCGTAACCATATAAGGTATACTCGTCGCCCTCTAATTGAATAGGTTACGGCGTAACCATGTATGTTACGTCGTAACTGCTGCTAAATCAAGAAAGCTACCACACAATTACGGGTCGAGTCGGTCTCGAAAGTTGCCTCCTAGCTGTTGGACCCTGCAAAACAAAGTAAAACATGCAACCTGACTAATATGTGAAATTCATTGATAAAAGAGGGATTGTCTCCTGACAAGCACTTTTGTTTATTAACGAGTCTTTAAGTTAGACTCATGCCCATTTTACGTTTCGTCGTATGATTCTTGCAGTTTTATAATTCCCCGTTCCTAGAGATTTCATCCATAATTCCAGCTCTTATTATAGCAATATTTCCCCTAGTCCTAGATAATTCCTCCACTCTCGAAATTTTTATTTTTGTATAAACTTCTCTTGGGCCAATGCTATATCTAGTAACAGTGACCTTTTCAATTAAAATTGGGGGTGGTTTTATGTAGGGCATTCCTAGTAATATGCACTTCCTTTCCTTGTATTCTTCGTCGTCCGAATCAACAAATACGTCATATAATGTTGGTTCAAGGTAATCAATAATTCCTTCTAAATCATCGTCATCTTCATCTGTTCCCTTGAACCATTCATCATGTAACTTGTTTAATACAGTTCCTAGGATTTCGTTTTCTTTACTTTCTCTGCATCCATCAGGATCTTCAAATTCTTTGCTATCATCGTATTCATTCCCGAATCTTTTCCTCCAATGATCTCGAAGAATTTTGTCCCTAGTTGTCTCACTAACCTCTCCAAACCTAATTCGTAACCAATCGTTCAAATGTAAATTCTCCCATTCAACCTCTATTCGTTTGCCATCGTTTTCGCTTTCCCAATAACATTTTATTTCATTATGGCACAAGCTATCCCCGTCACATTTTCCTCAAAGGGGCTGCAGGATGCCCATATTTCTTGTACTCCTTCTTTCTTACGAAAATGGGGGTACACCAATGTAATTTTTTCTTAGTAGAGGTTAAGTTTAACCTAAGTCCCCCATTTGTTTCTTGGGCGATCAAGCTACATTTGTAAACAATTTCCTCATACGATTCTTGAACCTCTATATCATAAGTGAACACATCAGGGTCAATAGATAAGAGATGATTAATTTCTCCTGAGTTAGTATTATATGTGAATAAATCAAAGTCTTTTTTCATTAATTCATCTTCTTTTGTGTTCATCTTGGTTTTAATCATTCGAACATATTCATTTATGTTGTTGGAAAAATGAATTCTCATTTTAAAAATAACCTTTTCATTCCCAACTTCTAAAGAAATGGTTTTTCAAAATATATCTACTTTAGCATGGGCAGTGGCTAGAAGAGGTCTTCCTAAAATGATAGGCATCCTAAAGTCCTCAATTATGTCTAGTATGACGAAATCAATTAGGAGAATAAATTTATCAATCTTTATGAGCAGATTTTTGACAATCCCTTTTGGGATGCATTTAGTGTCATCTGCCATTTCAATAACCATATTGATTGGTTCAAGTTTCCCTATTCCTAAGCGTTTAAACATGGAAAAAGGCATAATGCTAATGCTAGCCCCTAGGTTAGCTAAAGCATTGTTAAAATCTAACCTTCCTATAGAGCAAGAAAGAATAAAACTTCCTGGATCATTCTCTTTTGGAGGTAGCAGATTTTGGATAAGAGCTGAGGATCTAGGATTCATCCTCGGTTAATTGCTTATTGGCTACCAGGTCTTTTATGTATCTAGAATAATTATCCGTTTGCCTGATTTCCTTGAGGAAGGGCCGATTTATCTTTATTTTCTTTAAACTCTCCATGGTCTTATGAATTAGGGCTTCCTCAGCATGTTGTTTTAATCAATTAGGAAAAGGAATTGGTGGTACGTAAGGTTCGACATAGTGGTTTACCATTTGTTCCGGTAGGTTTGATTTCCATTCAGGAATAGCCTTCAAAGTTTTAACTTCAGTGGTTTCAGATTTTTCGTCGTCCAAAAATCCTAAATTAGAAGAAAAGTACTACATTTCTTCGGGAGAGTAATAGAATGGTGTGTAAAAAGGCGTCCCGTCATAGTAAAATATCTTTAACATTTCTTGATTGTGCTTCTATGTTTTCACTTCAAACAAGCTAAGGTTTTTACCTGAGATTCGAGTTTTTGGATGATTTTGTCATGATCAATTTGGCTATTCTCAGTGTTTTGGAAAAACGTTTTCAGCCATTCATCCTGCTCTTCTTGTCTCTTGGTAGCATCTTCCATATACTTATTAATTGTTTTTTTTTTTTTGTTTTTTTTTTTTTTTTTTTTTTTTTTTTTTTTTTTTTTTTTTTTTTTCTTTTTTTTTTTTTTTTTTTTTTTTTTTTTTTTTTTTTTTTTTTTTTTTTTTTTTTTTTTTTTTTTTTTTTTTTTTTTTTTTTTTTTTTTTTTTTTTTTTTTTTTTTTTTTTTTTTTTTTTTTTTTTTTTTTTTTTTTTTTTTTTTTTTTTTTTTTTTTTTTTTTTTTTTTTTTTATCGTTTTGACCAATTTTGGTTTCTTTTTCAGAGGATGTTTGATTATTTGTACGAGTGTAGTATCCCGGTGGACCTACACGGAACTTGGCTCCACTACTTGCGTTGAAAGGAGCGGGGCGCCCAAATTCACCATACTTGAGACCTCATCCATCTGTTTGACTTCCTCATTGAGAGGACATTCTTTGTCAAGGTGAGGTCCTTCACAGATTTGACATCCAACTTGGATTGCATAAACATTTTCTTTTAGTTTATTCATATCGCGTCCTAAGTTATCCAGTTTACTTATGACTGCAGCCAGTCCATCAGTATCACTACTGCTGCTAATGTTCTGCTCGATGCCCCCTCGTGCCACTTTTGAGAGTGGTCAGCCACAGTTTGTATTGCCGTTAGAGCTTGAGTTGGTGTCATCCCATGAATTAGTCCTTGCGAATCAAGCAATTAACGGTTCATAGTGCTCAAACCTTTATAAAAGATGTTTACCTTTTGATGGCTGTTTATGTCGTGGGTTGGGCACTTATACAGTAAATCATTATACCGTTCCCAAGCTTAGTATAATGATTCATCGCTTTCCTGCTTGAAGTTGTCGATGTATTTAAGTCATTTAGCAGTCTTGGATGGTGGACAATACCTTTGGATAAAGGCCTTTTTAAGGAGGTCCCAAGTGTTGACAGCTCTTGGAGTGATTCTATCCACCCATCTTTTAGCTGCTCTAGTAAGAGTAAACAGGAACACACGAAGCAATACTGCGTCATGTGATACTCTGGGAATATTGAACAAACTTACAATGTTGAGGACTCAATCAACATGATCGTGGGCATCCTCATTCTTATTCCCAGAGAATGTGTCTTCCCTTGATTCTCGCATGAATTGACTCTTAATCTCAAAGTTGACATTGCCCTCGATTTTTGGTTTAACCATGCCCGGTGCCTGGTTTTCTCATGACAATGCTAAGTACTGTTCCATGGTGAGAGTATTGATGTCTAATCCCGCCATAGTTCCTGCAGAATTTAGAAGTTAGAGAGAGAAATGGAAATAATTACAAGAAATCAAATTAATACTAATTTTTAGCTCCCTGGCAGCGGCGCCAAAAACTTGATGCGTATTTTATTTTAAAATATATTTTATTCAAGTTTTAAATTTATAAAACTCGATTCACCTGACAAACGCACTAACAGGCAGAGAACCCGATTGTGAGTAGTGTAGAGATGGTAAATCTGAGGTCGTCCCAAGAGCTAAGTGTTATTAGTTTTAATTTGAAAGTGTCACATTTTGAAAATGGTTTTAAGATTGATTTTGAGATTAACAGGAAAGTTAATGTGCGAAAAGTAAAAGATATATAAGTAATTAGGGAGAAAGGCGTGCTAGCCTAGCCATTTCATTACCACCGTTATAACTATGTTTTCCTGTGCAATGTTACACCATGGTTTCATTAGTTGTTTCTAAAGTCGACAGACCTGAATAGATATCTTTAGTCTGCCTTATAATTCTTGTGATCCCAAATCCCTTGAAATTCATAAAGGTAGGGCAACCAAGTCATAGTGATTAATCCCAACTATCCCAAGAACTAGTCTAATAACCTATATAGATTATTAACCCTCTTTGAAAGAGTTCATGTGCTTTTTAAGTATATTAAATGATAAAGGTGGTAACTTGGTTAGTTCCTACACTAGGGATAGGGTGCAAAACCTATCCTAGTACCCTACTAATCCCATGTTCATTTGATTATCTAATAACAGGATTAACATGATCCAAACCACCCGCAATACCACCAAAACCCAAGGTTACACGATAGTCAAAGGATATTTAACAAAACCATGATCTAACAGGAAACAAACATTATAACAATAGTAGATTCATGACTAGGCCAGCACTTGAAGTGCTTAACCGCTCATAGAAACAACACAACAAGAATTAATAATGATAATCGTGGATGGAAAACTCATAATTCTTACGGAAGCGGTTTATGAACTATTAAATACAAAAGTAAGATAAGTGTGATCTCCCTTGGACTTCTTGTGGATTTCTTCGAGCTATGGAGGCCTTGATCACCCCTTGGATCTGCTGTAGAATGGTTGATGTCGTAGTGTCAGACTGAAGCCTCTATTTATAGATTTCGAATATTTTACGGCGTAAACTTTTAGAGTGTTACGCCATAAAGTGCTGACGAGGCTTTCCATGTTGTAGGCATAAAATATGTTACGGCGTAACTAATTGGCCTTGTTACGCCATAACGCTAACTAGGATGACTCAACCTTCCATAATAATAATGTTACGGCATAAACCTTAAGTGTGATTACGCCGTAATGTTGCTGGGTGACGTGTCTTGCCTTGAATATGTTACGGCGTAACACTGTCGTAGGGGTTACGCCGTAAAGTCTCGTAAGAATCCGTGTTTTCTTCATTTTTACGTCCATTTCCCGTGTTTCTTGTCCCATACTTGCATTTTACCTGAAAACAACAAAATAACCGTAAAAGTATTGAATTTAAGTATTTAGAAGACAATTTCAAGTATTTTCATAGGGAAATTGACACTAAAAAGTATCAAATATTTGATGTTATCAAACCCATTAAAAGTTTTAACACTTTTCCTAATTATTTTTCTCAAGACTTTTTGAAAAATTATTTCTTTCAAAGCATGTTCTCCCTCTCAAACAAAGTATAGAATATCTTAACACATATAGATGATGGATTCGTTTAGAGTTTTAGAGAGAGAAAGAGGTGGTTGGATGAACACTTAGAGAGAGAAACAAAGAAAGAACAATTAGATTACTATCTGAGAAAAATGAACAACCAACACCCTCTCCATGTGTAGAGAGGGTATAAATACAATGGATCATGGCCGGCCATGGGCCTCATAAGATTCTTTCCATGGGCCTTTAGCCC
>BQNB010081243.1:0-10826 GCA_026074375.1 Tanacetum coccineum
AAAAAAAACAGCAACAGCAGCTGCATTTTCAGAATTTTTCCCGATTTTTTTCCCGAAAATATCAACAAAAACGAAACGTGCAAATGACCCAAAACTATGATACAAAAGTGTTCAATATCATCTACCCACTTATTCAATCCAAAATAATAAAACAAAGTCACAATATTCGCAAATAACAATCCAAATGAAGCTATTACAATAACACAACAATGTCAATACAAATAACATGCTAAATTCCCTACTTGTAAAAATCTTGATCATCATTACCATCATCTTCATCATTACCACCATCATCATTACGATCGTCTCTAAAAGTCCGTTGATAACACCCGTCGAGATTCATTATCAATCGGTAAAACAAATATAACGCAACTAAGTACCTACAATAATTTAAGTGGTCATGTACCAAAGTGTCTAAACACAACACATTAACCAATAAATTTTGTAAAAAACCAAACACATTTTTCACAAAGTTTATATCCATATTCAATAAAAAAAATCAAACTCAATACTTACTCGTGGAAGAGTGAGATGTGGTGATGACGGGGTCGTGGTGGCTCGGGATGGTGCTCCGGAAGCAGTAGGCGGGATGTGGTCAGTGGTGGTGGTACACCGACGATGGTGCTAACCAAACACAAACAAAACAAAAAAACAACTTAAATTAAACAACAAAAATTATCTAAAACAAATTTACAAACCAAAATTAAAAAAGAAACATACCTTTAAACAAAACTAAACAAAAAAGGTGCCCAGTGATGCGTGTGTGCATTGTTTTCGGGTGATAGGTAAATAGTGAAGTTGAAAATGGTGGTAAAATAGGTTTTGGTGGTGTTGATTTATGATTTTGGTAGTGTTGATTTGTACTTTTGGTGATAATTTTAGGGGTTTTTTCGTTGATGGTAATTGAGAGGAGGATATGTGATATGATAAACACTTATCAGTAATATAGAATGGTGGGTAGACCTGGGACAAAGTTGAGACCACATAAGTGGTCGCGACATTTACAAGAATTATTTATCCCATAAAAGAAGGTTGGGTTTGTCGTCTAGCATTATTGCAACCACAAATGTGGTCTCGACTTTATTATATGTTTAAGTATTTTTAGTTACCCAATAAAAAATTTTTATTATTAAAATATTGCGACCACAAATGTTTGGTCTCGAAGTGTTGGCAGGAATAGTATAAAGAAATAAAGTTGGTGGGCGGTTCAATTCTTTGGTTGAAAATTTAAGATAAACAGTCGAATGAAGATATATTTTTGATTTTTTCTCATCCTCCTCTCCTTTTCAGTGAAAATATTTTGGTTCCATTTTGGAGACCACATATGTGGTCTCTAAGTTAATTTGTTTTCTTTTTTTAATTATTAAGGGTGTTTAATTATTAAATACTAGGATTTATGATTCAGTTTAAAACAAATGAAGTTATATGATAATCAATATACATGGAGTGTTAATCGACGCGGTCGATTTTTGATATCATTATGCATGAGACACGTAACTTCATGTATATATTTATGTGTTTTCACTGTTAAGTAATAGTACATGATTCTACTTACCAAAACACTCACTTGTACATATATGTTTGTGTTATATTTTTGGATTTTTATTTTAGATCATACACCGTCTTTATGTTTTTATGATGAAAACTTATAATTATAATGAAGTGAAACTGATTATTATGCAAACTACACGTGATACCTAACTGTAATGGATTTTAACCTCTGATATTAAAATGGCCATATATATCATTCTAAAATTTTCTTAGTATTTGCGAGCGGAAAAAGTGCAAATGTTCATATTGTAGAGCCAAGCTAAATTTAAAACACATTAAAGCAACTTCAAAAGTTTTGTTGCTGAAGAGATTCAAGGGAGCAAGCGGACGACAAAACAAAGAGCAGAGTAAGACAAATAATTAATTTTGTATCGCACGACATGTCTGACAGAAAGCCATGATTAAACGGAGTGAGCCGGAGATGATATCGTTAATACTTGAGATAGTTAAACATAGTTGTCATTCAATGTGATCAGTTATGTTGTCACGCTTAGTTAAACGGATAAGTCGATATGGTATTGATATACATGACATGTTAAATGAATGAGTCAATGTGATATCGTTATACATGAGATGTTAAATGAACGAGTCGAGATGACATCGTTATACATGAGATGTTAAACATATGAGTCGAGATAGTATTGTTATACATGAGATGTTAAAAGATGAGGCGATGTGATATCGTTATACATGAGATGTTAAACGGATAAGTCAATGTGATATCGTGATGTATCAAATGTTAAACGGATAAATCGAGATGGTATTGATATACATGACATGTTAAACGAATGAGTCGATGTGATATCATTATACACGAGATGTTAGACAGATGAGTCGAGATGATATCGTTATACATTAGATGTTAAATGGATGAGCCGAGATGGTATCGTTATACATGAGATGTTAAACGCATAAGTCAATGTGATATCGTTATGTATCACATGTTAAACGGATAAGTCGAGATGGTATTTATATACATGACATGTTAAACGAATGAGTCGATGTGATATCATTATACATGAGATGTTATTTACGGATTGAAGTCGAGATGATATCGTGATATAAATAGATGTTAAACGGATGAGCCGAGATGGTATCGTTATACATGAGATGTTAAACGGATAAGTCAATGTGATATCGTTATACATTAGATGTTAAATGGATGAGCCGAGATGGTATCGTTATACATGAGATGTTAAACGCATAAGTCAATGTGATATCGTTATGTATCACATGTTAAACGGATAAGTCGAGATGGTATTTATATACATGACAGTGTTTACCCATTATTAAAATATTGCGACCACAAATGTGATATCGTTATGTATCAGTTGTTAAACGGATAAGTAGATATGGTATTGACATACATGACATGTTAAATGAATGAGTCAATGTGATATCGTTATACATGAGATGTTAAACGAACAAGTCGAGATGACATCGTTATACATGAGATGTTAAATATATGAGTCGAGATAATATTGGTATACATGAGATGTTAAACGCATAAGTCAATGTGATATCGTTATGTATCACATGTTAAACGGATAATTCGATATGGTATTTATATACATGACATGTTAAACGAATGAGTCGATGTGATATCATTATACATGAGATGTTATACGGATGAGTCGAGATGATATCGTTATACATTAGATGTTAAACGGATGAGCCGAGATGGTATCGTTATACATGAGATGTTAAACATAGTCTCATCAATGTGATATCGTTATGTATCAGCTGTTAAACGGATAAGTCGATATGGTATTGATATACATGACATGTTAAATGAATGAGTCAATGTGATATCGTTATACATGAGATGTTAAACGAACGAGTCGAGATGACATCGTTATACATGAGATGTTAAACATATGAGTCGAGATAGTATTGTTATACATGAGATGTTAAAAGATGAGGCGATGTGATATCGTTATACATGAGATGTTAAACGGATAAGTCAATGTGATATCGTGATGTATCAAATGTTAAACGGATAAATCGAGATGGTATTGATATACATGACATGTTAAACGAATGAGTCGATGTGATATCATTATACACGAGATGTTAGACAGATGAGTCGAGATGATATCGTTATACATTAGATGTTAAATGGATGAGCGGAGATGGTATCGTTATACATGAGATGTTAAACGCATAAGTCAATGTGATATCGTCGTACATTAGATGTTCAACGGATGAGTCGATATGGTATCGTTATACATGAGATGTTATACGGATGAGTCGAGATGATATCGTTATACATTAGATGTTAAACGGATGAGCCGAGATGGTATCGTTATACATGAGATGTTAAACGGATAAGTCAATGTGATATCGTTATACATTAGATGTTAAATGGATGAGCCGAGATGGTATCGTTTGGATGGTAGATTGACTTAAAAACCCGCATCTTGTTACTTTGTAATTTCTAACTTTTTGCTAGTCTTTTTGTTTCAATAAGATCCGCCGTTCAAAAACAAAAATAATAACCATCTTACTTATACATGTGCAAAATTGTTAGAATCCGAAATTTGTTCCATATCCTTTGACTGGAAGTAAACACTTTTTTGAACAAAAAAAGATGCTAAAAAGTTAGCTTTTTCATGCGTAATAAGTTTTTGTAAGAATTATGGAGAATTATGGATATGCCTATTACCAAACAAGCAGCCCTCCGAGCATGAATTTACGCATGTCTAAAATTATTCGGACAAGTTCTTTCCAACTAATCGGTCTTGACATGAGAAAAACAGTATCGCCCATATTCCAGAATTCAGTCTTTAAAATGTTTAACCAGCCCGTTGTACAACATCTTTAAAAGATATCGACATTTTTATGACTTTTCAAGTTGTACTAGTAACTAAATAGCGACAAACTCATAGAAAATTTGAGGTTTATTTCATGCATCGTTGTATCTTTATAAAATATCGGAATATCGGATTATGTATCTATGTCGTTAAAGAAAATTTAACTTTAGTTATACGTTATATGTTACACAAATCACAATCTTTGTTGTAATAAATATACAAAACAAAATTGCTTTTTAAAAAATTAGAAATGAGGCATGTAAAAATACTCAATATTCTTAAAAGACGAAAAAAAGAAGAGGAAGGATGCAAATTGAAGCTCCCGAGCCAAGGGCCACGTCCACTGACTCGATAATAGTGGGCTACTCAAACCTAAACATTTGCAATGCACGCTATTATCAAAACAAGCAAAAGAACCCGCGCGTTGCGGCGGAGCTAATTTTTTCCCGAATAATTTTTTTTTTTACTTTTCTGGGGTTTTTTTTGGGCGATGCGTTATGGCGGGGTTAATTTTTAATATTTTCTTTTTTTGTATGATTCGAAGAAAAAAAAATTGCGTTGGGACGGGCTAATTTTTTCCATAAATATTTTCTTTTTTTGGGACGGTTTTGTAAATTTTTTACGGGAATTTTTGTGTAAGAAAATCGTAAATAGTTAAAAGGTGAGGGTCCGTTTTCTATTTTTTTTTACTTTGGGTCAGATTTTAGGCTATTTTTGGGTTGTTTTTTTTTGTGCTAATTTTTTCCGGATATTTCCTTTTTTTTGTATGATTCGGGAAAATTGTTTTTGCGTTGGGACGGGTTAATTTTTTCCCGAATATTTTCTTTTTTGACTCGATTTTAGCATTGATTTGTGAATCAAATTTGTGATTTATAGATTTGATTCACTATTAAATGATGTTTACTTGTGAATCAAATCAAAAAATATGAACCAATTTGCTCAAACGAAGATTTCTCAATCTTCTCAGAATAAAAACATTCTCAATGGAACCGGACCCATAATATACTAGTAGTAAACAATAATTATTTTATATATAATTATTTAAAGTATTTATTAATGTAAGTGTAATTTTAAATTTTTGTTTGGTTATTGAGATTTAAATTTTTTGAAAATTTGCATATTCGAAAAATATTTATCATCTATGCATGTATTTTAATATAAGTTTAGTGAAATTATAATTATTTTGTTCAGATAATATATAAAGTATGAAAATATATAAATAAACACGTAGTAATTTGCAAAACATCTATTATAAGTATCTTTCACCGTCAAATACCTTTCGTATAGTGATTAGCCTAACAAAGTCCATTTGCACACAAATAAATTATACTTTACTATTTTTTTTCTTTTTTTAAAATCAAAATTATAATTTTCATGACAGAAAATCTGATAGTAGGGTTTTTGTTTTTTAACTGGCCAATCACATTTTGCGTTGGAATTTAAAATCCATATTGAATTGAAACAAAAGTTAACTAGCATAACGTCTATGTGTGCCTTTTATCTTTTTGTCGTGTTTATTTAATATAGTAATGCCTCAACTACAAGACAAAGTAAAAAATCTGTCTCACACTAAACCGTTTCACACACATTCACATATATAATCGCAAAAATGACTACATTATTTTTTAATTTTTTTCATACAATTCACTCTAAAACCAATAACCTAAATGAAAAAAAGTTATTAGAAATATTAAAAATAGGTCCAAAAATCTCACCTCTCACCTTTGTGTATATATATAACCCTCATCTACACTCTTCTCTCATTCACTAGCATTACACACACACACATAAAAAACATACATGCAACCTTTTTATTCATCTTCTTCCACATTTTGACACTTGGTATTTTCTTAACACTGTAAATGAGTTGTGGTGGTGGCCGGAGACGGCGGCGTAGGAGGAGGGCGGTGGCACTCTACCACCATTAAAAGGAAAGCACATGACACCAACAAAAAAAAGCTTTTGCAATTTAAATATGTTCTTCCAAGTTTCTTGTTTTTCTTTTTATTCACTTGGTTTGAGGAAAGAAGGAAATTGACAAGGGTATAATTGGAAGAAAGATATTGTATTGCATTTGCTTTTGAGGAAATGAGGCCATCGGTCCGAATATTATTTACCTTTATATTTGAGTTAAATGACTTTTTACCCTTTGGTAAGTTTTAGTTGTTTGGTATGATATAATGGTTTGTACTTTGTAAGATGGGGATGTAAGAGATGCATACCAGGTTGACAATTTAAGGTTCTTTATTTGTGGGTGGTTTGATCATTTTTGTTGTTGGGTAGGAGGATATTTGTACTAGGTATGCATCACTTACAACTTTCTTTTGTTATGTATTCGAATATATTAAAAGATTTGATCTTTATGTATTGTTGTTTTGATGATTAGTGTTATATCTTGTTCTTCTTTATTTGTACACAATTATCGTGTGAGGAAATTGTAAAAGCACAATTTTTTTTGAAAATGAACCTCGTTATAAAAAATTGTGTTACAAATCTCTTTTAATCTTATGAGATGGACCTGATGAACTCTAATCATGGGTCCGTCACTGGTTATGATTTTTGGAGGATCGATGTTGCCACTAATTTTTTCCTATCACTATTACGAGAGGTTGCATTATACTGAAAATGTCCTTTTAAGAAAAAATTTCACTTCGCGACTCAAAATTAGATGTGGCCCGTGCCACACTTGAAGATCCGTCCTTGACCAAAAATCCAAAATAAACTCATTAGTAGTACAAGACTCCTTTCACTTTGCACCGAATTATTTCTTTTTTCTGGACCATATTTACCATTGTTAAGTTGAACGCGCCTTGCCATGAAGACACATGAATGACACGTTATTCGTCCCCAAAAGGTCAAGTAAAAAACTTAAAATGACACGTTATTCGTCCCCAAAAGGTCGAGAAAACCCTTAAAATGACACGTTATTCGTCCCCAAAAGGTCGAGAAAAAACTTAATATTCACTGACATTTTCTTGAATCCATACTAGAGCAACATAACCTTAGCTATATATAATGGTTCAATAACTCATGTAATGCTTTATCCTGGTTTTGTGATATCTTGTTTGTTTTGGTCTAAACTTGTTGCTATGTCTTGTTCAATGACAGAAAATGACAAATTTAGACGAGAGTAAAAATAGTGAATAAATGAAGAGAACACATACAACCAAAGTCAATATTTTGTAGCTGTAAGCTATTACATAGCAATGGAGGCTACAACTTAAAACAGGCAAAGTTAGGGCATCTTTTCTTTACTATTTCAAGAAAAAAAAAAGATTGCAGAAGATCATCTAAAGCAGTGAAAAGACGTACGAATTGCGGGAATTAATTTAAGAAAAAGTTGACTTGACAATGCTCCTCCTGTTAGCTACTGCAATCTCTTTTACCTGACCTTCAACTCTTAGCTTGCACACTCACCCAAATTGATTTCACTCAACCTTCTTATTTAATACACCATTTTTTTTACATGTTTTACGCTATTTTGTTAAACTATGAGCATTATTTTGCAGAGTGTCGAGCTATAGGATCGTGTTGTAGCAAAAACCGTTGTCACGTCAGTTTTTTTGCTTTATAACTCAAAACGAAAACAAGCTCCTTCGTCGTTCTAATTATAAGATCCTTGTGTCCTGCAATTATTTAATCTTTTGATTCGTTAAATAAAACATTACATGATAAATAAAATGAAGTAACCAACCAAACAAAATTTTAATCTTTCTTTTAAAACGATTGACATTGAAACCAAATAATGACTAACGGAGAGAAAAATACTATTAAGGACTAATTATAAAATCAAACAAAAACTACAAGGTTAAAAGTGAAAGGAAAAAAAAAGCAGACAGGTTATCTTCTTCTTCCCGTTTCTTCAATACTCTCTCCGTCCTAAATTTATAGTCCATGTTTCTTTTTTTTATTTTTCAATTTAATTGTTCACCACTCAAATTAGCTAGTGAAGTTTAATCAAGTTTTACCACACTACTTTTGCTTGAAATTATTATTACAAACTTTAAAAAGACTTTAATTAATTAGTTAAGAGTAAAACTACAATTTTGCTAAAAAGTAAGAAAGAAAAAACAATAATAAAAGCATTTTCTTAAACTATGTTTTTTGTCGGGAAACAATAAATTTAAGACGAAGAGAGTACATGAAAAGAAATAAAAATAAAACACATATAAAAACACACCGCATTAATCTACATTCAAAAAACACAAACACTCACACTAAAAAAACAATGACTATAATCGAGCGTTGTGGCCACGAACCGGTCACCTTATTTATAACACCGACCCTGGTTCGGTAGCTCGTGCCATGGCCTATAACGCACCTGTATAGGGTGCTTTAATCGATATGGCTTGAAATAACAATCACGTACACTCAACTGAAATTGGTTAAAATCATCCCTTTCTAAGAAGTTCGGCATGACCGCTTCAAATTTATTTGCATGAAACATAATTAAACTTTGGACTCTCACATTTGATGATAATACTTGCAATATCATTTGTCCGCCCCTTGAGAGTACAAACAATAACATTACTCAATCCTGTTGGAACAGGCGTGTTTAACATTTTTAAATTTACATTAGCACTAGATTACTAATAATGTCTATATCCACTCGGTTAACCAACAAGTATGGATTCTTGTTATCACTTACAAGTGTAGCGTCTCTCGCCTTTCGAGATCCGGTCCATCATCAACTCAGTAAGATCTTCTTGTATGACCGCTTTGATTATGGTTCCTTTAACAGATTTGATCGGCATTTCGTGCATGCAGTCCTGTTGAATTCAACCTTTTATCAAGGTAGCATAGTAATGTTAGAGGCGCAACTAGAAGAGTCAAGAACAGGCAAACAAAATGGCATCATCAATCACTTGTGACTTCTCCATTAAGTTCATCTTTGCTGTTTGGAATTTCAAGTTGCACCAAAAGCTCAGCTTTTAGTTGCTAGTATGCAAAGACATAAAAATTTCAAATCAATAACATCAATGGTTGAATGGCTCATCATAGAATATCTAGTGATTTTGATTTTTGATGAAGACAGACATCTGATAAATTAATATTTCATTATCATCCTTGCAAGTTCTTCTACAGACAAAAAGAGACGATCATTCATAAGCAAAAGAGAAGCATTTTATTTGCAAATTACAACAAAAAACATTTCATCACCCACAGGCGGATGCTAATGGAAAATTTAATACGTCCTTGGGCTCAGAACAGGTATACATGTACACAGTTACCAACACTAACAAATACCCAAACCACAAAAGACCGTTTTATCTATATCATAGCAGCAGCTTCTCTTAACTTATATAAAGATGCTCCTGAAATATGCATAAAATGATTGTTTTGTTTTTGTTTTTTAATGAAATAATAAATGAGAAGGGATTATGAAGACGGTAAAAATTCTGTACACCTTTTGTCGCAGCACAAACCTGGTTAACGTTCTCTCTTTTCACCCTGTTGGCATTTCTCCGCACCAGCTTTTTCAAATCCTTTTGGTTGTTTCCTTACTACTCTAAACACAGAGCTGCAGGAAAATAACAGTTTTATTCAGATATACTTGCATGATCAAACCCCATATAAAAGATTCTTACTTCATTAAAAGATCTATAACTTTATTGCATGGCTCCCGGTTAAGGCTGCAATCAAGCCAAGCTTTTATCAAGCAACTCGAGCTTGAGCTTGACTCGATTAAGCCGAGCTTTTATCGAGTTCGAGCCCGAGCCCAATAAATAAGCTCGAAACACATAACGAGCCGAGCTCGAGCTTTCAATAGCTCGAGCTCGAGCTTTTATAGAGCTTTTCGAGCTTTCATGTACATAAATATTTTTGTTATACATATTTATATAAACAACGTAAATCTAATGTAAATATTGGTATAATAGTTAAATATTTATCGTAGAAGGATATTTAAACCCTAGCGCTCAAATGTTTTGTATAAATTCTTTACTCTCGAGTCCATCACGTATTTTATTGATCTTATTGATAAGTTTGGCTATCAAATACAACATTTATGAATAAATTCGAGCTTTTCGAGCCGAGCTCGAGCCTTATTCGAATATTATTCGGGCCGAGCTCAAGCTCTGATGATTAAGGCTTGTCAAGCTATCGAGCCGAGCTCGAGCCTGACTTGTGATTTTCGAGCCGAGCTCAAGCCCTGTCAAGCTCGAGCTCGGCTCGGCTTGATTGCAGCCCTACTCCCGGTATATGATGTGTCATATGCAGAGCATAACTTGACTAAATTCAGAAATATGTATATAGTTGAAAGATTAAAAAGAAAGTAATTAGTAGACACAACACACAAGACTCGTAATTAGTAGACACAAGACTCACGACCAATGTTTTATTCTACTCTCTTTAATCTTGCAATAGCAAAACATTAAAGTTAGACTTGTATACCTTCTGCACCAAAGCAGTAAATTGATTCTATCCCCAGTTGTAGTAGCTCTGGCACCATGTCGATGGCGA
>BQNB010081243.1:11286-21303 GCA_026074375.1 Tanacetum coccineum
ACACCCACCAAAACAAAGGTTGCTTGGGGTTGGATAATCTATTTTATCCTTATCAAGCATGGAGAATATAGGTTGTTTAAGAATCAATAATTGTTGGTTTCTTCATTTCTAAATGATTTAGATACGTGGTATTTCCATTATAGAGGTGATTTGTCACAAACCTAAATTCTTTAGCGTGCGAGTCTATTGGAAGGCTGTGGTGCCAATTTATCGGGAGAGACGATGTTCTTTATTTCTTAGTTGTATGCAGTTCTAAACTTTAAAAAGGTTTCTAGATTATGATAAACAAGCAAGATTACCCGCGCGTTGCTGCGGGCGTTAATTTTTCGCGTGTTGTTGTGGGGCATTAATTTTTTTTTTCGGCTTCATTTTTTCGGTCTCATGTTTAATAGTTTGTTTTGTTCTTATATTAAATGACAATCGCGCGTTTTTTTTTTGGCCCAGGCCGATAGAAAGCCGTAAATAGTTAAAAATGAGAGTACGTTCCATAATTTTTTTTTTTAATTTTGGCCAAAGAAGGGGAGCGGGATTATAAAGTTTTTTTTTTTTTTTTGGGCCGATGAACAGTAACCGAGCCTAGTGGGTAGTTAAAAATGAGAGTACGTCCCGTAAATTTTTTCTTTCTTATTTTTGGCCAAAGAAGGGGAGAAGGATTATAAAGTTTTTTTTTTTTGGCCGATGAACAGTAACCGAGCCTAGTGGGCCGGGTACTGTTCATTTTACTGTAGCACCTAGTCCAAAACGACGTAGTATCACTTTTGAAAAAAAAATTATTTCTTATTTTTTGCCAAAGAAGGGGAGCGGGATTATAAAGTTTTTTTTTTTTTTGCCGATGAACAGTAACCGAGCCCAGTTTTAGTTTGTTTTTTTATATGGGCAAATATGTTGGGCCTAATGTTGCGGGTATTTTTTTATCTGAGTAAATCAGTACTTTTGTAAATTTTTTCTTATTTTGTGTTGAGCAATTTTTTTTTCATATTATTTTGTGCGGGTTTATTTTTTCGGTCTCATGTTTAATAGTTTGTTTTGTTCTTATATTAAATGACAATTGCGCGTTTTTTTTTTTGGCCCAGGCCGATAGAAAGCCGTAAATAGTTAAAAATGAGAGTACGTCCCGTAAAAATTTTTTTCTTATTTTTGGCCAAAGAAGGGGAGCGGGATTATAATTTTTTTTTTCCGATGAACAGTAACCGAGACAATGGGCCGGGTACTGTTCATTTTACTGTAGCATAGGCAAAAATGACGTAGTATGACTTTTGAAATGTGTATTACCATAATGCCTTGTGTATATTGTTGCAATAATCCTTTAATCCGAAGTTCTTGCATTGCATCTTGCAATAATCTTGGTTTAAGTTGCAATGATCATCATTTCTATGTTAGATGGTTAAAACTAGAAACAAGCTCTATAAGTTTTTATGATTAATATAATTATTAAGTGTGTGCAACACAAATAATATGTATAAATTTTCATAAAAGTTATGGTTTTGCAGATAAATTATGGTCCAGCTTACTGGTGGATCCTTCGAGTTGTCCATATAAAATAATAAACTATAAACTGGGATCGGATGTGGTTACTGTCTTAAGCGGCCAAATTTTATATTATTAATTTTTAAATAATACTAGGTATATTACCCGACATCCCCGTCTCTTTTAGACCAATAATATATAGGGAAATAATTTTTTTTCAAAAGGATACTAAGACGTTTTGGACTCAAGGTGGTACAGGTATATTTATTGTTCTGTTTACCTGGGCCCCTGAGGCTCTTCGAGGTTTCTGTTCATCGGCCAAAAAAAAAAAAATATACCTTTATAATCCTTCTCCACCGTCCCCCACTTCTTTCGCTAAAAATAAGAAGGAAAAAAAAAATTTACGAGACGTGCTTTTATTTTTAACTATTTACAACTTTCTAGCGGCCTGGGTCCAAAAAAATGTTATGAGACCGAAAAAATAAATCCGCACAAAATACAATAAGAAAGAAAAAATGCGCCGAACTATTAAAAATGAGACCGAAAAAATAAACCCAAACAAAAAAAAAGCCCCGCAACAACGCGCGAAAAATTAACGCCCGCAGCAACGCGCGGGTCATTTCTGCTCGTATATACTAAACTTAAAACTCAGTATTTGATTATAAACTATTCACAACTGAACATCATGTTTGATGCTTATTAAAAGATCCCACTCTGAGAAACAAATTTCACTAAAATATCTAAATGATAAATGACAAAAAGAGTATCTATATTAGGACGACTTATTTAAGCTCATTACATATATTATTCCACCAAAAACGTCAAGTTATACTCTAGATCATAAATTAAAATAATATATGTAACAAATATCACGTTTACTATGGTATCGAAAACGATAAATACAAATTGATATTCTTCTCCACCATGGTTCATAGATAAGTTGTGATTCTTTCTCTCGGGGTCTTTCTTGATAAATACCTGTTTGACTTTTCTTTTTTCTGTTTCTGCATGTGTTTCTCATGTTAGCATTTATAAATTTATAGTTAATGGAATAAATAAACGAACATAAAGTATTACAATTACATTCACATATTCCAAGTATATGAGTGTGAATAATATATATTATACTAGCTGGTTATTCGCGCATTTCGGCTGCCGATATTCTGTAATTAAAATTTTTAGCTATTAATATTTTTTAATTAAATGTTTTTCGTGACAAATGTGAATAGTATTGTAGAGTTAATAGATACCCGATCATTTTCTCTTACGATAATAAATATAACAAGAGTCAGTTTGATAAAAAGAAAACATGAAGATGAGAAAAAATATGACAAACGAGGATTAAGAGAAAAGTATATTATCACACTTGCAATATTAAAATAGTTATTAAAAGAAGTGATTCTAAAATTAGAAAACATAAGGTTGGTTTGTATCATGTCAAACAAATGATGACCACCTTAGTTTGTAGCTTTAATTATTTGTTTTATTAGTTGTATTTGGTGCTTTATTAATTACATTAATTGTAGATGTTTAAGACATAATTTCATAATAAGTAAATGTGTAAATTTAATATTTTAAAACTTATATTTTGAAAATATTTCAAATACTTTATAACGCAGTAGTAGAAATAAGAACTCTATGACGGATTAACTTTCCTTACAAAACGTTAAAGCCGACAATAAGATAATTTAATAGTGCTGATAACAACATTCATTTTTTGTCTAAGAGCACAAGGTACGGCGAGCCATGGCTCAAGCCATGGACGAAAACGCCACCCCACGACGCGAGAACCACACCGTGAGTGGCGTTTTCACCTCTCGCGCCGCCACCACCAGCCCAAATGGTGGGCGAAAACGCGAGAAGCCGGGTTTTTAAGTCGCGTTTTCATATATATATATATATATATATATATATATATATTGAAATTGTTGTCGTATTTTATTTATGTTTATGTTTTTTTCTATTTAAGTTTATGGTTTTTTTTAAGTTTATGCAATGTTTTTTTTATTAATGAAATTTAAGTTTTAAGTTTATAAGTTTTTTTTATAAAAATGAAAAAAAATTTGGAAAAGTTCTCCATAACACAAAAAAATGTGGTGTTAATCAAGGAAACACTTTTTGGTGTTATGGGAGTTTTTGGTGTTGTGGAGAAAAGTACAATTTTTGGCTCACGGCTCAAGCCATGACACCAACCATACCTAGTGCTCTAACAAACGATGATATGACACCAACAAAAAAATCGATAAATTAGAATCCACCAACTGATTTCACCAATTTCCTAATCACAAAACTCCTTGAAATCCCAAACATTACTTTTGCCCACCAACTGTTCGACCTTATTCCTCAACCAAATATCTTCCTTTACAACTGATGAAACATTTTTCAATCATTTCTTCTAATTTATTGTCTTAAATACGTAGTTCCTTTTGTTTTGTTCCTATTTCATAATGCAAATTCTCATTACAATCTTGATCATTCTACTTTCATGATACCCTCTTCTACCTCTTCGGACGGAACTTAGCCGTGTCTGTTCCGGAGTTTTCATTGTTGCCCGGATGGCGAAGTGGGCAATAAGGGAATTGCTCGTTTGATATCTCACCTCAAAAGGCTACACCTTTCATCCGATGAACGTAAATGTGTTCTACGTGAGGCTATTTCCACAGACTATGGATTATTATATTGGCATCGAGGGAACTTGACAATATTTGACCAATGGTTGTCATGGGAGTGTATGATTTATATGTTATGAGTCGGGCTTCTTGTCATCACCCAAGTTGGCCTTGTTTGTCTTTCTAATAAGTCCGATGACATGAGCGGTTTAGGATTGTGGCATTTCCAAGCCTTTTCTAAATAATGTGTCCTATATATATACTTGTGGGGCGGAGGCTTGGGAAACTGTTTTGTTTTTACAAAAAAACGTTCGTTTTGGGGGGTGGACATTTTAAGGTTCGAGGGGCTTGGGGATTCTGTTTTTGTTGATATTCATCAAAACGGTTCATTTGTTCTGTTTTTTCCTCATTCTTGTGGAATCCACTTTGGGGACCACTGGTTTCTAAAAGAAGATATCAAGCCCTTTTGTACCCGAATAAAACCCATTTTCTCTGTAGATTTGAGTATTTCTGGGAGAACGTATATTCGAATACGCATGGTGGATGGATTGTGCCTGTAATTGCGCTGGCACTTCTTGCAGAGGTTTTTAAAATGCAGAGAAATAACCGTTTGTTTCGCTGTCTTTTTGTTCGAGAAACTTGCTCAATAGATCCATATTGCTATAAGTTTGATGGCGAAAACACGTTTGCAGACTTTCCTTTGAAAAATATTTCCAGGAGTTTTGGTTTTGCTCAGTGTCCAGCTGGGGAACGTATTGCCTTAGGGGGTGTGCTCTAATGCTTTACGACTAATGTTATAGTCCATGTCGTTTTTGTTGGGGGTGTATAAAGTTATCGCTTGCTTTTGCGTGTCTACCCTTGCGCGCTGTTGTGCAGAGGATACGAAATGAGATGGCTTTCCTGTAGGGGCTTTTTTTCCCCAAACCTTAAGTGGACCACTAAGGATTTTGAAATTTGATTCTCTTTCTCCCCGGGTGGGGTTTCCACTATCTCAAGGTAAGTCAGATATGTGCGATGGGGGAGAGTTTTGTTTTTGTGTGCACGTTACACAGCGGGGAGAGTCTTATTTTGGAGGAGGAGGGAATAAAAAAAAACCCTATTGTCCTGTGGAAAAGTCTTCCTTACACGTTTACTGAAATTTATTGACTCTTCTGTTCTACGGGTGTTTGTTTGTCTGTGGTTCTTGGTATGTTGGGGTATGTGTGAACAATCTTTAGGGCACTGTGTGAAATTTACTTTGCCCCTTCATGGGTGTTTTTGTTTTAACAAGGGGCATCATAGATCGGGGGCATTAAAAAGACTACACTTATGACATGTAGGAAAAAACCAATTAACATAATTATTTGGTAGATGAGAAAGAAAACTAGAATTCTTAGGAAATTGGGATAATTCTGGCTTTGGGGGGCCATACAAAAAAAAGGCCGTTTATTCGTAAACGCGGGGGGGGGGTTGTGGGGGGGAAATTTACTCTTTATATTCAGGTTAAACACTTTCTAGATGTTAGATTGTTGCTTTCTAGGTTTTTGGGTTTTTCTGCTATTTTCATTCATTTGAGTTTGCTTTGGAAATCTAAGTATATACCGGCTACGCGGTAATCATTTTTATGTGACCGTAAAAGGTCAAAATGTCAAAAAGTCAAGTCGGAACCAAAAAGTCAAAGGGTAAAATAGAAATTTAAAATTCTGAAAATTTCGGGTTGTGACACAATGTCATTTGAACTAAATATTGGCATGTTCTTAGAACTATTCCTAGATTCGCTAGATGCAATCATATGATCAGGCTTTGAAAAAACGGATTCTCTTCTCGTAGGCAAATAGTGTTGAGTTAATGGTCTTGACAAATTGTTATTCACATCAACTTGGGAGGCAAACCGTTGTTTTGACATCTGAGGCCTTTCAGATCTAAATGCATTCGGTTATCTAACAACTGATTGGTTTCTTAGTGATTGTAAAACCTGTTTCCCCAAGACTGATGTTTTAGCAAACTTAGTATCTACACTATTTCCTTTTAACTTCCTTAAGTCATTTTTTAAAGCAGCAATTGCAAAAATCTTTTCCTGAATCTGAACTTTTAAATCAGCATTATTAGCAAGCAAAGAAGTTGTTTGTTCTATAGTCTTAGATCTCATAATTTTAATCGAATCATACAAATCTTTGTAATGCTTTTTCAAAGTCTCATTTTTCTTACGTAATTTAGCCACACTATGTTCTAATTCGATGTTCATTGTTTCAAGTACATCAATTTCCTTTTTAATCTTGGCTTTATTACTTGTTTCATTCAAAATTTGACCATGTTGCCCCGATTTTAAAGCTTGATTTTGAAATTTAAGTTCGAGAGCGATACAATGTGCTTTCATTCTTGAAAAATCTTTTTGAAATTGGGCAACGATCTTTTTGAGTAAAATATTTTCAGACTCGAGTGATTGTTTTGAGTAGTCAGTTGTCTTATTATTAGGTGATGAATCAAGCATAGGACTTTTAACTTGACGTTGTTCAGGATACTGGTCAACCCTACCTTCATTAATGATTTCAGGTTGCTCAGTATGTTGTTGTCCTATAGCATAGATATTACATTCAGCAGTCAATTGTACCTCAGCCATTGGCTCTTCGTCATAAATGGGTATGATATCTGCATCATCAACATCTGTATCATTCCCTGACCTGCTGTTGTCATCTTGCACTGCTGATTTTGTTCCACTTCTTTATGTGAAAACCAAATCATCATCTACTGCTTTACCCGTATCAATCTTACTCTCTTTCGTCTGCATCTCGTGATTTTTTGGCTTTGAGTAATTTCAAGGTTGTCTGGTTATCAGGGGTGGGCTTGATGAATTTTCAGAAAGCAATTGGACTTTTTATTTGGATATTGTTTTGAAGGGATTACTGGTCAGGCCCTATTTTTCATTTAATTGGGATTTTCATGGGTTGCTCAGTATGCTTTGTTGGTTTCCATAGTGCAAAAAGTGATATTACATTTCTGCATTCAAATTCTGTATACCAACCTCGGGGGCCTCGCACTGGGCGGCCTGCTTTCGTCATTTATGAAGGGTTCTGGGAATATTCTTGTCATCCCCCCCCCTCACACTTCTGATTCATCATTACTCTGTGAATCAAACGCTGTCCTTGCGGTGATATAGGACGCCGGCAATGGTTTTATCTTTCTTGCGCTTTCGGATCTGCTGCATCCATTGCTTTCCTGGGGACAAAAAAGGACGCTAAATAGCTGAACCAGCAATTCTAACTGCATTTTACCCGGATTTCAAATTCTCTTTTACTCTCTTGCAGTGCGTTGGCCATTCATGTCTTTTCATTCGTAAATCCCTTTTTACTCATACTCGTCCTTTTGATTACGCGGACGTGTTCTTTTTCAGCAAATGGACTTCTTGCGGAACATTTTAAAACCCATGTGTTGGGTGGAGTAGTGTATTTCTCTGAAGTGTTTTAAACCCTCGATTTGCCAAGTTATTCATAAAGGGGAAAGGAAAGGTTAAACTTATCTTGTCATTTGGGACTGGTTCTTAATTTCCAAAAGTAAAAACTGTTGAGATCTGGAATGGAAACTTCTAGAAACTGGTTTTGTTTACCACCCAAAAAAAAGGGCTGCCAATGGATCCTTCTGTCTTGAAAAATTCTTTCCTTTGGTTCAAGTTGCTTTTTATAGTTGATTTACATTTGAGGGGGAGGGCCAATTTTTATACTTGGTGAAATAAGTATCAACCATCTGGACCAAAAATAGAGTTGACTTGAATGCCAAGTTTGAACTCATGTTTCGTGTTTTGAGTGCCTTTTTAAGTTCTTCTTTTTGAATGGAAACTTTGAAAGGTTGTGTTGAATGAAATTAGATCCCCGGAAAATTTGCCATGGGAATCTTTCTTTTGCTTTTTGGGACATCTTGTATTTGATTGCATTTGGCACATTCTTTTGTTTCAAAAAAATTCAAGTTGCTTTTCCTTTATGATTTGTTTGGGATGCAGTATTCTGAAACTTCTGTCTTCTTTTTTCTCCAGAATCATGCGGTTTTTGTTTATGGGGGGGGGGGGGGGGAACAACAAACTAAAAATCAACACTTTCAAATGATTTTCAAAAAGATTTCAATGCTGGGTAATTGGAATTTTGGAAATGATTCTTCGTGTGGTTGGCATCAAAACTTTCTTTGTTTTCAAACAAAATTGGTTGGAAATCGTTGTTGATGAATGGAGTTAAGCTCAAGCAATGTATTTTTCCCGCAAGGGGTAAATCATTTTGCTCTAAATACATTCATTGCATCGTAGACGGAAGCATTGGAGCAACTCAAATCTTAGTATATTTTTCTGCATTACGCGCTTTGATTTTCTGAATTGGAAAAGGCACATTCTTTCAAAACAGTTGTTCTGGGGAGTTTTGTCAAAAGAGTCTTTTGCAATCAGGTCTGGAGGAAAATTGTTTATTTGGTAGATGGTTTGGCTTAGAACGTAGGTCCGGAAACCGAAAATCTTTGCAACAAAGTTCTATCTTGAAGTCACTAGCTACATGGGGGACAAATGATGGTATTAATACGTTAGTTAAAAGCATGCTGTATGGTTCTTGGTTGGGGTCCTTGGGCCAAGATGGAGGTGATTTTATAGAGGAGAGATCTACAGGCAATACCAACGTCAGGCAATGTCTTCGCAAGGTTGCGGATGGGCACTTTACAGCAGCAGTGAAAGTGTTATCCTCTTCTGGTGTGGCTTCATACTGTGATGATACCATTAAAGCCTTGGAGGCTAAGCATCCTTACAGGCCACCCCCATCCATGCCGAGCAACACATTTTCTGAGCCTCCCCTTGTAGCAGAGATTGATTGTGTTTTTGGTTGCATTAAATCATTTCCTAAAGGTACTTCATGTGGGAAAGATGGTTTGAGGGCACAACACATCTTAGATGCTTTATGTGGAGAGGGGTCTGCTACTGCCACCGATCTCTTACAGGCCATCACCTCAGTCGTTAATTTGTGGTTAGCGGGGAGGTGTCCGCCTATTTTGGCAGAGTTTGTTGCATCTGCTCCTCTTACGCCTCTCCTTAAACCAGATAACGGGATTCGACCTATTGCAGTAGGCACTATATGGAGACGTTTGGTGTCCAAGGTTGCTATGAAAGGCGTGGGTAAAGAAATGTCAAAGTACCTTGGTGATTTTCAGTTTGGAGTCGGTGTGTCCGGTGGTGCTGAGGCTGTTTTACATAGCGCCAATAGGGTATTAAGCGAATACCACAATGATGGGTCTCTTGCAATGCTTACTGTGGACTTCTCAAATGCATTTAACCTGGTGGATAGATCGGCTTTACTTCATGAGGTTAGGGTGCGGTGTCCTTCTATTTCTTTATGGGTGGATTTCTTATATGGGCAGGCAACGAGATTGTATATAGGAGACACGCATATTTGGTCTGCCACGGGGGTGCAGCAAGGTGATCCATTGGGACCTCTTCTTTTTGCTCTTGTATTGCACCCGCTAATACATAAGATCAGAGACAGTTGCAAGCTTCTTCTTCATGCTTGGTATCTTGATGATGGAACCGTTATTGGAGATTCGAAAGAGGTATCCAAGGTGTTAGGCATTATAAAGGTGAGTGGTCTAGGTTTGGGTCTTGAACTTAATATCAAGAAAACAGAGATATTTTGGTCCTCGTGTAATGGTATGAAGCTTTGGGAGGGTTTATTCCCTGTCAATATTCGAAGGCCGTCTTTGGTTGTGAAGCTTCTTGGGGGAGCTGTTAGTAGAGATGCAGATTTTATTAGTGGGTTGGCTATGAGGAGAGCTGAGAATGCTGTTGATTTGATGAGTCTTATTCCATAGTTGCATGACCCGCAGAGTGAGCTCCTTTTGCTTCGATCATGTATGGGTATTGCCAAACTTTTTTTTGGTTTAAGGACTTGCCAACCTGTACACATGGAGGAGGCGGCTTTGTTCTTTGACAAAGGTCTGCGTG
>BQNB010081244.1:4766-29682 GCA_026074375.1 Tanacetum coccineum
CGGGCTGAGTAGCAATATTATGCGAACAAGACTGTCGAGCTTCAGTGTCATGAGCTTAGTGTAAATGTAATCTAGTCTTGCGATCCTACATATTATGATTTATCAAACCTATGAATTCACCAACATTTTTGTTGACGTTTTAAGCAATGTTTTCAGGAGATCAATAGGCATGGGATGCCAGGGATGCATTGGGTTACATTTTGGATTGCACGCTTAAAGATTTAGGTGCACCATGTTTTGGGAAATGCAATGTCAACTTTTGTAATAATCAACAATGAACAAGTAAAGCTATATGCTTTTGTATGAAGTCTTTCAATTAAATCCAATGTATCATTTTAAACGACTTTTTGTGTCGTTCTTATATATCTTGTGCTGTTGATCTTGAAGTAACACGCCCCGGACTCTTATTCCGCTGCGACCCAATTTAGGGGTGTTACAAAAATGGAGCAATTTTAAGTTAATATCAAGTTCTTAAATAGTCTTCCACCTGAATGGAGTAAGTTTATGACTGATGTCAAGCTTGTTAAAGATTTGCATACCTCAAACTTTAATAAGCTTCATGCATATCTTGAACAACATGAACTACATGCCAATGAAGTCCGTATTATGCGTGAACGCAATCAAGATCCACTTGCCTTCATTGCAAATCAGCAGATGACACCACCTCACTTCAACCCTTATCAATCATCTTACAACAATCCTTAACTTCAATAATAATTTTCACCATCACAATATGGATCAATTTAACAAAATCAACATTACTCATCTTCTTATCCATCACAACAATAATTCAATCATTCATCCATTCCACCATCACATACATATCAGTCTCAAATGAATCATTAAACCTCATCTGTGCCACAAGTAATTCCACAAGTTGCTTATCAATCACCTCCAGCTCCTACACAACCTATGATTGAGTCACCATTTGTGGACTCTGGATTTGTTGTTCTTGTGTTTTCTCCCAGAGATGATTTGATTGCTTGTCTCAATAAAGCAATGGCTTTTCTAACAGTTGTAGCTTCTTTAAGGTTTCCTTCTACCAATAATCAACTCAGAACTTCCTTTAATCTAAGAAACCAAGCCACTATTCAAGACGATAGGGTTACAGTGCAACAAGTTCAGGGGAGACAAGGGCAAAATTATTCTGGTACTACTTATAAGAGTAATGCTACTACTACAAGTGGACAGGCAAGAGTTGTTAAGTGCTACAACTGTCAAGGTGAAGGACATATGGCTAGGCAATGCACTCAGTCGAAGTGACCAAGGAATGCAGCATGGTACAAAGAGAAAGCAATGTTAACAGAAGCTCAGGAAGCTGGACAGATATTGAATGAAGAGAAACTCGCATTTCTTGCAGATCCAGGAGTTCCAGCAAGTCAAGTTCAGACAATCATTCCTCACAATGCTGCTTTCTAGACTGAGGATATTGATACTTATGATTCTGACTGTGATGATCTCTCAACTGCACAAGCAATTCTTATGGCCAACATGTCCACCTATGGTTTAAACGTTATTAATGAGACTTAAATGTGTTTTGTTTTGTTTTGTGAGATTAACAAAATGTGTTTTGTTAATCAGAAAATTTAAATCTCATTAATACACTTACATTTACTCCGCAAGTGCGTCGCACTTTACCTGGTGCGCCGTACTTCCCTCATTTACTCTCCTCGCATTAACTCACTAAGTGCGCCGCACTTATGCTGGTTCGCTGTACTTTTTGCCTGAAAGCTAGCCTATAAATAATGGCTTATTTCTTACCATTTCATATATCTCATAACATTTTCTCTCTTATATACACACACTTTCCTCCCCTTCACCACCATCATCACCATAAACACCTTTCCCTTTTGAAGAACGAAGATCTACGAATGAAGAACGAAGACGATTATCATCTTAATATTATAGAAATAATAGAAATGTATATTGAAGTTATCGATGTTATGAACTTCATAATCATGAGAGGCTAAATTCCTCATGATTACTTGGTGAAATTATGATAATAAACAAGTGTTTGGTATGATCGTGATCTTGTTAATCTCAAGCTGATGTTATGAACCTATGGTATCTTTTCTTATCTAACTTTTGCTTATCAACTTAAATCATATAATCATATTGGTATAGGTCAAAAGACACGATATGATTTATGTGGTTGTAAGGATTTGTCTACGATCCTTATCGTCTAGGCTGAGAAATCCACTTTCGTAAACTCATAAACAAATTAAGTTTTGATACTTAGTAGCTGAACTACCTAGTAACATAGTTACTTCAGTGAACTCAATATAAGTCTTGAGTTAACTAATTTAACTTATAAAAAAGTTTTCTGACAAGAATTCCTTTTTATAAATTAAAGTCTTATCCTCTCGGTCACAGTCATTACCACATTTGCAAGTTATCTTAATTATCCAAGTAATCATATTTTCATTATCCGATAAAGTCAAGTTCAAAAATAGTTAAGTTTATTTTCTTTCTGATTAATCTGAACGCTAAGTCAAATCCCTGTGGAACGAACTGGTCTTACCTTTTAAAAGATTATACTACATACGTGGGTTATACTTTTACCCGTGTGTTTCCCTATAATAATAATCGGTACCCTCAGTCTTATAAATTTAAAGCTTTTGAAACATATCAAAGTTTTTGGTGCCACTGCCGGGGATTTATTTATTTTAAGCTGTTCTTTAATCAAACTTTGGAAAATCACATTAACTCTCCCTCTTATTCAAAAAATTGATGTACAATTTTCTGGCAAACTAAACCCAAACCCCAAAAGGTTTACTCTCTTGGATGCATACCCGTGCTTCCAAACCTGAACTTGTTAAACCTCTTGCTGAACCTGAACGTACTCTTAACCATAGACACCATCGTCAAAACAGAAGAGTTCTAATCGAAAGAAGACACGAAGTACCTCTAAACCCGAGGATAATTTTTGCCCCAATTCATGATATCAATTACTTTTGACAATTTGTCAAACATCTAAACTACTGTAATAACATAGATGATGAACCAATGTAGGCTGTCGACCGTGTAGTTGCTCCAACTCCCGGTTCGCAATCACTCTTCCTGAAACCGCTAACGAATTTGCTATTAAAGGTAACCATTTGACCGTTGTCAAAGGAAGCCAATTTGATGGCAGAATTAAAACTGATCCTTACAAACACATTATCGAAGACATGTTTAAATATGGAGATACCGAAAGAGAAGTTGTTAGCCTAATGATTTTTCCCCTATCACTCACTGGAGAAGCAAAAACCTGGCTGGACGAACTCAATGAAGGACCAATCAAAAACTGGAATGAACTTCGTACCCTTTTCATTAGCTGATTCTTTCCTCCTGCCTTATTTGATCGTCTCTTCGAAGAAATTTGTGCTTTCAATCAGCATGATCATGAACCCTTAACTGATGCTTGGCTCCGAATGAAAGAACTTATTCGAAACTGCCATGGGCACAATCTCACTAAAGGTAACATTATAAAAATCTTTTATAACGGATTAAGTGAAACAACCCAAAAAGCTCTCAATGTTGCCGCTGGTGGTATTTTCCTTTACAAAACCCCGAATGAAGCTTATAAACTCCTTGAAGACAAAGTCTTACTCAAGCTCGACTGGGCTAAAAACCAAAAAACCAAAACCCTCAAAATAATTGTCGCTTTCACAGATGAAGGCCCCAGTAACACTGAAACAGACAAAATTATGGCTCAAATGGATGCCACGACCATGAAAATTATGGCCCGAATGGATGCCATGACCATAAATATTTATGTTCATTTCATGACATCATGTTGAGTGTTCAAACTTACGGATATCTTATATCACATGTGATACTTCAAGCAGGTTTGATTATAAAAAATAAAGTTCTTCGTTATTCATCAACTTCTATAAATAAAGTATTTTGATTTGAAAGTACAAAAATTATGTGTGATAAATGGTTGGAAAGCTAAGAATGTGTACTTTTCAATGCCAATAACGATGAATCAGTTGAAGTTTCACACAATTATTTATACCCGTTTTACGAAAGCATGTGAAGTGTTCTAACTTACAGATTAGTGTAATATCACAAATGATATATCAAACAAAATATTCCATGGAGAAAAAAGAATAAAATACCAAAAAAACAAAAAAAAAGTTTATCGAAAGTATACGAAAGTGCCCCTCTATTGAAAGATAATTAAATGCTCGTCACTATGGTGTAATTTAAGTATCTTGACGTTTTACGTTTTTTGCAATATGCATTTTTAAAAAATAGGGGTTAAAATGTGTTTTAATTAAAAAACACAAAGGTAGGAAGGGGTGGTGGATGTTTTTTAAGGTTTAATCATGTTCATTAGATAAAATTAAATCTTAGATTAATCCACACCATTATATCAAACCTAAATGGTGATGATTTGTCCCTTGGTATGTGAGGAGAAACTACTATGCAAATGAACTTTTCTCTTTTAACCTTTGATAATTAACTAGACGAGTACCCATGATAGCAACGGGTTTCTAGTTTTGACAAAATTTCATCAGCGAATATTTTTTTTTCGGCAAGTTGTATTTGTAGCGCTAGAGAAGCCTTTTTTATATTTTTACGACGATAGAAAAAATGCGAATAGCAACAGGTTTTTTCCGATAGCATTGTTATTAACATGACTTTTCCGATAGCATTGTTATAATATTGTACTAATGATATATTCATAACCATTTATTCAGTGACCGCGTACTAATGATATATTCTTAACCATTTATTCAGTGACCGCGCATAGCGGCAGAAGTGTAAAGTTTTTGACCAAATTTTTTTTGTCAATATTTTTGTGTCCTTTATTTTGTTTTTCCTTTTGCATTTGTGTGTGAGATACAATGTTTTGTTCAGCTCTGCATGCGAGTTCAACTATTGATGGTTGATGCACAATTTCTTTTGTGGTGATTGAAAAACAATGGCGTATACAAAAGAATTCATCATACTTAATAGCAAAATGAGCCTTTTAGCCCGTAATTTAACAACTATACTTAATATTTGAGCATGTGTTTTTTTGCAATTTAATAACCTAACTCGATGTTTGAAGCTTTGATTATTGGTACCATATTACAACTTTCACAAATAAGTCTTTAGATTATTTCAATGTATTTACCAACACTTTCAAATGAATTAGGTTCCATACCTAAGGTATGTATTATTATCAGTTTGTAGGTTTTACATTTATATTAGATGTCAATGTATTTACCTTTCTGAAATTAACTATATTTAGGTATCATTTCCTTTCAAAATACAATCAAATTTTATTTTGTCACCATGTGTCTCACTCATATCATTTTTTTCTTTTTGCACCAAACTTTGAAAAGTTTCAATGATATGTTGTGTCAATAAACAAATTTAATAACTCTACCCAATGAAAAATCAAAGTTCATGCTAAATCTCAAGATTCCAAGTTTGGTTATCTACTTTGTATGTTTCCAGTTCTTAATTTCTCTTTTTAGTTCATGCACTTTATATTCTCAAGAGCAATGAATAAGGAGCTAGTTTTTCAAATTAAAGTTGTATTCTTACTCTTTTCCACACATCTATAATATTTACCTTGGTAGGGAAACCTTTAACACACATTTAAAGCTTTAATACTTTTGATTATGAATTTTACAATATACAATATCATCTTAGTGTAGGCAAATATGAATTACAAGCAAATTATACTTTAAATCAACAAAAAAATTTAAGACATATGGTTTGTCGCCTACCAATATAATGAAGAGTCAAACATAAATCAACAAAACAATAAACCACACATACGAAACATATTTCATCATTTGTGTTTTCAATGTAACCATAAACCCTATAGAAAATGAAAAATCTTTAAAAAACTCATAAAAAAACTAGGATTTTTATGTACAAGTTATAGATATATAAAACAGACAGAAGCGGTGACAGAGCTAAGTTCTGGCTAGAGAGGGGCATCAACTTTCAACGATACAGCAGCTGTAAAAAACACAAGAAATTATAAAAATCAGACTTACTAATAAAATCTATAAATTTGTAAAAAAACCTTTCAAAATTAGATTAATAATCATAGATCTATTATAAAAGAACTAATAAATACCCCTAAACATGAAAAGACTTGTTGGTGGTCGTTGGTCTCGGTGGAGGAGTGGGTTTCAACGGAAGGGTGGCTTTCAGGTGGTGGTTAGGTCCGGCGGTGAGGTCGGGTGGTGGTGAGAGTTTCGGTGGTATTAAAAAGTGTAGGTGAATAATGAAGTTATGGTTGTTTATATAGCAATGGAAAATACCATTGTCATAATGTTAGAATAATTTCCAACTATTGTAAAACAACGACCTAATAGCAATATATATAACCAATGTATGCAAAATAAAGTAGAGAGAATCGAGACCAATATATTTCATTAAGATTGATATATATCAAGCTACAAAGATTAGCCTCAATTTATAGGCATCTCATATGCTAAACATTTAATAAAATCATAATGGAGGGGGACTTAAAAGATGTAACATAAAGGGGTTAAGGAATGTGGATAGCCACAACAATAATTATTCATAACACCAACCAATAGTTGTTACATTTAAAAATTTTCAACTTTTTCTATTTCTAAATTAGTCTCTAGGCATTCAAAGTTCAAATTTACTTAAAATACATTTTCAGCAACTTTTATAGGCATTCAAAGAAATTTGTAGATAGCCACAACAATAATTATTCATAACACTCCTTCTTGGCTATCCATCATTGGTTCTCATATGCTTAGATGTGTTGCCTCGTTGAAAACCTTGCTTGGAAAAATCATGTGGGAAAAAACCAAAGCTAAGGAAAAAAGAGTGCAACGCGTATATTCTTCCTCTGATGTATATTCTCCCTCTGATGATTAGATCACTTAAGTTCATTGAGTCTTCGCATTCCATTGCCGTGAACTAGCTTCTTAAATGTTGTAGTAGGAAGTGTCTTGGTAAATAGGTCTGTTTGGTTACCACTTGAACGAATCTTTTGAACAATAATGTTGCCACTATTCTGCAAGTCGTGAGTGAAAAGAACTTTGGTAGAATATGCTTGGTTCTGTCATCTTGGATATATCCGTCCTTAAGTTGAGCAATGCATGCTGCATTATCTTCATGTACAACTGTTAGAGCCTCCTGGCCTAGAGAAATCCCACATGATTCATGAATATTATGTATCGCACTTCTCAACCATACACATTCCCGACTCACTTCATGGATGCCCAATCTCTTTGTGTGATTTCATGAAATGGCACTCATTATTTGCATTACGGAACGCCATGAAGTGGCAGTATTGAAACTTGTGAAAACATATCCAGGTTAAGACCGACCGGTATAGGGATCAAACATATATCATGAATCTGCAATACCAACTAGATTTCTTTCAGATGGGTTAGCATAATATAAACCCATATCAAAACCTTGAAGGTAGCAAAATATTTGTTTCACCTCACTCAAATGTCTTCTTGTTGGAACGAGCTCTACCTTGCCAATAAGTTCAATGGAAATGATATATCGAGTCTTGTATGACATGAAAGAAATAACAATGCCCCCATGGAACTTAAATAAGGTACTTTCGGATCAATAATTTTATCTTCGTCATTAATAGGTTGAAAATAGTCATTTTTAACATTTACGGTCCTTACAACCATCGGGGGTGCTCAATAGATGAGATTTATCTATATAAAATCTTTCTAACAATTTATATGTGTATGCATTTTGGTGAACGAGGATACTTGTTTACATGTTCAATTTGTAATCAAAAACAAAAATTGTTTTTCCAAGGTCTTTCGTCTCAAATTCTTTCTTTAAGCATTCACTGCCTTCGTAACCTCCCGTGAAGTTATGATAATATTCAAATAATCAACATACACAACAATTATGAAATATTAATGTCCGTATCTTTTTATAAAAATGCATGGGCAAATAGAATCATTTTTTGTATCATTTCTTTAATAAATATTCACCAAGGCGATTGTTACACATATGCCCATAACATGATTAATTCAACACAATCAAGTAGTATTTTTGAGAAATTTTCTTATAAACTTTAAGCATTAAAATTCACCAGCATGCTTCATGCATTTTATATCCTGTAATAAAATCTCTACATCACATGAGATCTATTCATTTAGACTGAATGTAATACAACGACCACGTTCGGTCGGTCGTCCCTCGTAGCAGCAAACGAACGCGTCCCCCCCCCATTACAAAAGACAAAGAGGACGCGTCCCCCCTCTCCCGACCTTACATTCTTTTGGTCCAAGACACGACCGAGTAATTCAAATGAATTTGTGTTATGAAACTAGCCGTTATTTAGTTTACGTTTGAATTTAAAAAAAAATAACCCCCTTTATTTTCTATAAAACCTCACATTTTCTTTTCTATTTTCACACATATACACTTTTTATCAAAAACACACACTACAAACATTATGTCTCAAATGAATTCCGAGAACTTATTTTTCGATGATACGGATGATGAAGCGGAAGTGAATAGTTTAGTCTCTGGTTTTTTAAGAGACGTTGCTTTGGTTATTCAAGCATCTACTCCTACATTCCAAAAACACCAACGAAACCATATTGTTAGAGATCGTTACGGTGCTCATGACCGTCTAGTGCATGCTTACTTTGCTAAAAAACTATTCTACAACGACTATTTATTTTGTAAACGATTCTGAATGGACTGAACACTGTTCACACGTATTGTTCGCGATTTGTCTGCCAACTGCCCTTATTTTCAAGAAGTTTGTGATGCTGTTGGAAAAGCTGGCATCTCTGCTTTAGTGAAGTGTACCTCCGCGATTCGCCAACTAGCATACGGCGTCGTTCCAGATTTTCTAGACGAATATTTACAAATCGGTGATAAAACTTCTCGTGATTGTTTGATGGCTTTTTGTAACGGGGGCATGAAGTTACATGGCGAGGATTTTTTGCGAAGGCCTATGGTATGTGCTTAAATACACATACCATTATCTCAATAAAATGAGCTTAAATAACCAATAACGGACATAAAATGCCAAATATATGCATGTTTTGTGTTATTTACTATGCAGGTAATGGATATTCACAAAAAGACAAAAACAAGGCAAAAACCGAACAAAACCGAGCACGGGATTAGAAAGGGCGTATAAAACCAAAGCCGAGGACATAAGCTTGGCCCAAAAGTTGTCACACCCCCAGACGAGGCCTGGACGGAATACGTGTCCAAGGGCGTGACATCATAACAATCCGAACACAAAGCAATAAAGAACGACCACTAATCATTGATGTTTGAAAAAGTTTACTCGCTGCATAAAAGTAAATAAATTTAAGTTTTACAACCGGCCATAAGAGAGTTAAATGTAGCGGAAGCATAACAAAGTTTTGATAATGACAACAAGTATATAATAGATAAGTCTTGAAATTGGCGAAGTCACATAGCACATAGACTCCATTTAGCATCAAGAATCAATCCAAGCTAAGCACCTGAGAAACATGTTTAAAACGTTAACATAATGTTGGTGAATTCATAGGTTTATGTTAGTACAAGAGTGGACCACAAGATTTTAAAACGCATGCGACTACTATAACAGATATAGCATCACATAAAAAGTATTTACTGTTACGCTAAGCTCATGACACCGATGCTAATAAGATAGGGCATATCATATCATGCCACATAGTATTCCTGCCCTTAACTGGTGTCCCAAACCAAAGACCACCACAACGCACAATTGACATGACATATATCCGTTTATTCTTTGTTAAGTGGAACCAAAGCGGATAGGGATAATTTATCCCAATAGATCTATTTACGCATTCATTCTCACTTAACCAAACCAACTGGCCATAGGCGACTAACGGTTCATGATAGTTCAGGAAATAGTGGTTTGTAACAAAACATAGGCAACACATAAACATGTAAAACTCACGCTAAGAACTTGTGTCTAATTTAAAAGCAAACAATGTTTCTCACCCTAATGTATAAAGCATTTGAAAATAGGTAAAACGTAAGGCTATGAACTCATCTTAACAAGGATACGCGATAGTCACAACAACGATGATGATATAAGGAGGTCTAGCCGCGACCTAGATTAAATATGGGTATGACTTAGCAAAGTAAACAAGTAAAGCATCTATGTTCATCATTTAAAGCATCCAAGTGTGTTTGCGTTTTAGTAATAAAAGACTTAGATAAATTTATAACATCTTTGATAAATCTCGACACATGCAAAAAGTTACTATTTATAGAAACCTTTCCTTTTTAGGAAAGTTTTTAGTTTCAAAATGTTAATAGCGTCCCCTATTTTCTTATGTTTCCATATTTTAAAAATCGCTTAAACAAATCCTAAACCGCTTAACCTTATGTTTAAATCGCCTAAATGTCCATTTTGTACCATTTTTAATAATCCTATTTTTTATTAAGATCGGCATCTCAAATAACCTTTCATGATATTTCTAGTTGTTCTAACTAATTACCTAACATTCTTATATGTTTCGCTTGCAATTAAAATGTCCAAAATCGTCCGAAAGTGCCAGAAAACCTATTTTACTATTCACATCAGCAAGCTTTTTTAAGGTGTTTCGCTGAAAAAATGTTCAAGTTTCATTTGGCCATAACTTGGTCGTTTTAAGTCCGTTTCTAAAGTGCGATATGTGAAAAACTATCTATTCGAAACAAGCTCTTCAAAAACTACTTTTACGCCTAATGAAAACATTTTTAGGTCACACAAAACCATTTTGGGACAGCAAGAACTTTTTGCCAAAAACGCAACCAAAATCCACCCAAACTTCACAATAGTGCCTAGTCTAGCCTAATCTCTGTTCACAACTAATCCACCACAAAATCACATCCTAAACTAACCTAATCCCATCATTTATATTGTTGCAACACTCATCCCACTCTCATCTTACCAAGAACATAATAATAACATAACATAAAAGTTTTTGTCATAAGACTTTTAATATATTTTTAAGATGAACAAAAATAACTTGTACTTTCCTTTGTAAAATTACCACAAACACTTGGATCTTTAGATATAAACATAGATCTATAACAAGAATCATAACAACATTAAAATAATACAAGATGGGTCAAGAAATACTCACAAGAAAGCAAGCAAAAGATGATGACACAAGATCTTGCAAAACCCACTTATAAAACAAGAAACCCTAATTTTATAATCTTGAGAAACTCTTGAAAAAAACAACCAACCAATACTTGGATCTACCTTAGAAATCCTTAGAAATGAACTTAGAATGATTGGATCTTGAAGAAAATCAAAAGTTATGAATTATGTATGTGTTTGTGTGTGTGTGCCATTGGAATGAGACAAGGAGGGGGGACCAATTTGATCCTCCAATCATATTCAAGTTTAACTAAACATGTGATGTATGCTTGTCTTGTTGCCATTTGAATTTAAAACTTGCCCACCAAGGTTATGGGATGTTTGTTTGTACCGAATAAGACAAGAGGAGGGGGGACCAAAGTGTTTTTAATGTTATATGATGCTAGTGCTTCCCATTTGATTTAATTACCATGTCTTGCATGTATAAGCTTATGTTTTAAGTAAACCACGATTAACGCAAGTAACAAAATGAATAATGGTGTCTCTGAAAATTAGGAAATTTTAAATATTGCCATAAAATGTAAAAACGTGGCTAATGCCAAAATACTACAACGTTTGGTATCCCGGTTCGCTCCCGGAGATGATTCTCAGATAATAACGGAAAAACTTCGCGGAGAAACGTAAAAGTTAAACGAAACTTTTAAAAATTCAAATTATTAATCGGAAACGGCTAAATTATTGAACGGAATTTCTCAGGGTGTGACATCCTTCCCCCGTTAAAAAAGCTTTGTCCTCAAAGCTTGGACGTGGATGAAGGATTTGCGAAAAGATGAGGGTACTTCTTCTTCATTTGGTCCTCGCATTCCCAGGTATACTCGGGACCTCTTCTCGAATTCCAACGGACCTTCACGATTGGAATGTGACTTTGCTTCAAATGTTTAACTTCGCGGTCCATAATCTCAACCGGTTCTTTAATGAAATTGAGTTTTTCGTCGATGTGGATTTCGTCCAACGGAATAGCGAGCGGTTCGTCGGATAAACACTTCTTAAGGTTTGAGACGTGAAAAGTACAATGAATATGGCTTAGTTTTTTGGGTAACTCAAGTCGATATGCAACCGTTCCAACTCAGGCAAGAATCTTAAAAGGTCCAATATAACGAGGGTTTAGCTTTCCCCGTTTACCGAAACGTATCACTCCTTTCCAGGGCGATACTTTCAACATAACCTTATCCCCAACCTAAAACTCTAATGGCTTGCGTCTCTTATCAGCGTAGCTCTTTTGTCGATCACGTGAAGCTTGTAGACGATGCTTGATTTGGATAATCTTCTCGGTTGTTTCACGAACAATTTATGGGCCAGTAAGCTGAGCATCTCCCACCTCAGCCCAACAGATAGGTGACCGGCATTTGTGACCATACAACGCCTCAAAAGGTGCAGCTTTAATATTTGTACGGTAGCTGTTGTTATAGGAAAACTCTATTAAGGGTAGATGTTTGTCCCATCCCTTTCCGAAATCTATCACACATGCTCGGAGCATGGTTTCCAATGTTTGGATAGTCCTCTCACTTTGACCATCTATTTCTGGGTGGTACGCTGTACTCATATCTAATTGAGTTCCAAAAGCTTCTTGAAGAGATTGCCATAATTAAGACACGAACCTGCCATCGCGATTAGAGATGATCGAAACTGGCACTCTATGTCTCGACACCACTTCTTTCAAGTACTGTCTAGTCAGTTTCTCCATTTAGTCATTTTCCTTTGCTGGCAAAAAATGAGCAGATTTAGTGATTCGATCGACTATAACCCAAATCATATCTTGCCCACTTGACACCTTTGGTAACTTTATCATGAAGTCAATAGTTATATTCTCCCACTTCCATTCAGGGATTTTAGGTTGTACCAACAGACCGGACAGTTTCTGGTATTCTTCTTTAACCTTTGCACAAGTCATACACTTACTCACATATGTGGCAATTCTTGCTTTCATGTTGGGCCACCAGTATAGCTTCTTCAAATCTTGGTACATTTTGTCCGATCCAGGGTGGATCGAATACTTTGACTTATGCGACTCGTGCATAATCAAAGCTCTCAAGTCACCAAAACATGGTATCCAACTTCTATTCTTCAAACATAATGTTATGTCTGTACGTGGCTCCAGGTTCATAATCATACCATACAAATCTTATGTTTTGTAATTCTCTTCTTTTCTCGCCTCAACCTGAGCATTCAAGATTTGCACAGGGAGGTTTAAACCAATTGTCATAACCAAAGCTCAAACTCGTAGTGGCTTAGGTCTACACTTTTGGCTCAACGCATCAGCCACCACATTCGGCTTTTCTGGGTGATAACGTAACTCACAGTCGTAGTCACTTAACAGCTCTAACCATCTACGTTGTCTCATGTTCAACTCTTTTTAATCTATAATATGTTGCAAACTCTTATGATCAGTGAACACAACATGCTTCGGGCCATAGAGATAGTGTCTCCACATCTTGAGAGCAAACACCACAACTCTTAATTCCAAATCATGTGTCGTGTAGTTCTTCTCATGGATTTTGAGTTGGCGGGATGCATAAGCTATGACTTTTTCCTTCTGCATCAACACTGCGCCTAATCCTTTATGAGAAGCATCACAATATACTATGAAGTTTTCACTTCCTTCAGGCAATGCCAAAATCGATGCACTACACAACTTTTGTTTCAATATCTGGAAAGCAGTTTCCTTCTTTTCACCCCAATTGAACTTTACACTTTTCTAAGTCAGATTCGTCATAGGCTTGGTAATCTTGGAGAAACCTTCGATAAATCGTCGATAGTAACCGGCAAGACCTAGAAATTAGCGAATTTCTGTCGGGGTCTTGGGTGATTCCCAATCCTTGATTGACTCAATCTTCGCAGGATCAACGTGAATGCCTTCACTATCAATCACGTGTCTAAGAAATTGTACCTTTGACAGCCAAAAGTCGCACTTTGATAACTTGGCGTATAATTCTTCCTTCTTGAGCAACTCCAAAATTAGTCTAAGATGTGCATCATGTTCTTCCTTGGTCTTAGAGTAGATCAAGATGTCATCAATGAACACGATCACAAATTTGTCTAAGTACGGTTTGCATACTCGGTTCATCAGGTCCATGAACACTGCGGGCGCGTTAGTCAACTCGAATGGCATCACTTGGAACTTGTAATGACTATAGCGAGTTCTAAACGCCGTCTTTGGGATATCCTCATCACGAACTCTGAGTTGGTGATAACCAAACCTCAAGTCGATCTTCGAGTACACACTTGACCCTTGTAGTTGATCAAACAAGTTGTTGATTCTCGAAAGTGGGTATCGATTTTTCACAGTAAGCTTGTTAAGTTCACGGTAGTCGATACACATTCGAAAAGAGCCATCTTTTTTTTGACAAACAAAACCGGAGCTCCCTAGGGTGAGCAACTTGGTCTTATAAATCCTTTGTTAGAAAGTTCTTGTAGTTGAGCAGACAATTCTTCCATTTTTGACGGTGCTAATCTATACGGAGCTCGAGCTACAGGGGCGGCACCTGGGACTAAGTCAATTTGAAATTCAACTTTTTGTATCGGTGGTAGTCTAGGCAAGTCTTCTAGAAAAACATCCGGAAAGTCCCGTACAGTCGGCACGTCTTCAAGTCGCTTCTCCTTCGACTTGTCTTCGGTTTCCCTCACCGTAACTTATGCGAGGAATAATTGACAACCTTTCTCGATATACTTCTGAGCCTTCACACATGAGATAATGCTTAATGTAGATTTCTTCTCCTTATTACTCTTGTCTCCTTGAACGATCAGAATCTCGTTTCCATAGGGAATACGCACTATCTTCTCGTCACAGACAATCGCTGCATGATTCTTTGCTAACCAATCCATGCCGATGATGATGTCAAAACTACCCAACTCTATGGGCATCAGATCAATGTTAAATGGGTGTCCTAACAACCCTAATGTATAGCCTTTAAGCATAATATTAGTTTCTGAAGTTCTTTCATCAGCTAGTTTGACAGCATAGCTAACGTCTAGGGCAGAGGGAGTAATATCCAACAATGCACTAAAAGTATTTGATATGAAACTTTTATCGGCACCCAAATCAAATAACATATAAGCATGATGATCGTTAAGAAGGAACGTACTCGTAACAGTGTTGGAACCCGGGTTAGCGTCACCTCCTCCAAGGACATATGCTTTGCCTCTTGCATCGGGGACTCTCGCTTTGTTCCCACGATTCTAGTTCTTGATCTTGGGACAATCCTTACGGTAATGTCCTTGTGCACCACACTCAAAACATGTAATAACTCCCTGATTTGGCCCTAAAGTTCCTCGAGTAGGTACAGTCATAACAGATCTGTAATCCCTGGCTAGATGTCCAATCCTCTTATAGTTACGACACTTAGCAGTACACTGTCCTTCATGGTGTAGTTTGCACTTATTGTAGAACGGAAGTGTTCCTTCGTAACCATTCTTTTCATTGTTACCAGCCATATAGGCTCTAGCAACATTCTGACCTCCAGTATTTTATCATTTGTAGGGCGGTTGTTGCTCACGATTGTTTCCATAGTTGTTGTTCAATCTCCTCTTATTCTTTGTGTTTCTTATAGCATAGCCTTTCAACTTTTGATCCATCAAGTTGTTGGCAATCTGAATAGCATCGTGTAGTCTTATGGGTTCTGCAGCGGTTACATTCCCTTTGATATTATCAGGAAGACCTCTGATGAATTTCTCCACTCGATCTTCCTCCTCGGGGACCATTTTAGTACACATCATGGTCAACTCTTGAAATCTCTGAGTATAAGCAGTCAAATCAATGTTCTTCACGGTTAAGTTCCACAGTTCAGTTTCCATTTTCTGAATCTCATTCCTTGGGCAGTACAATTTAGTCATTTGCTTCATGAGCTCTCTCCATGACATGGCAAATGCAGCCTCAGTCCCAATAGTCCTCTTATGTGAGTTCCACCAAGTTAGTGCACTGTCCAATAGGGTGCCAGTAGCATACTTAACTTGGGACTTCTCGAGGCAGTTGCTGATATGGAACACTGTTTCCATCTTCTCAAACCATCTTATAAATCCTACAACTCCTTCAGTTCCCCAAAGTGCAAACTCCAGGGATCGACGAAACACTGCTGTTGGGTTTTGGGTGATAAGAACTCCGAAAATCTTCTTCTTTTTTTTCCTTTTCTTTTCTTAAAACCATAATTCAATCCAAACACTCTTCCATTCCCTTTTTAAAGTGAGTGGGTTGGACACTTCTGTGATAGTTCCTGGTAGGTGCATTCACTAGAAAAGGTCTTCTTAAGCACATCTAACATTCTCATCTGGATTCTTATTTCTACCATTTCCATTTCTACCATTTCCATTTCCACTGTCGCCATCACTGCAATTTTGGCTTTGGTTTTCAGTCTCGAGAGCATTAGCGGCATGGGTCACCTCATGAGCAACCAACACTTCTTCCATACGAGTTAACGGCAAGTGTTCTTTGGATTGCTTTAGGGGTTTATACCTAGAGCGATGTGATAGTCATTGTTCTAATCAACAAGGCACAACCCATGGTGAGATTTTGAAAAAAATTACACGATTATGATAACGATAATTCAATACATGCTATAAAATAAAATTAATTACAACATGATTGCCGATACGAATAAATAACAATTTAGATAAATAAGCGAGTTGTGAGAAATCTAAAACAAGCTTTTCTTTTCAAGAATAAAGCATAATTTCAGTTTACTACACAACTCTAAAATAGGTACTATGATCCCCAATATTTTCTACTGCTAAATTAGACTACCATCAGTCTAGTGCTCCTTACTGATCTGGTTATAAAATAGTCTAAGGGCGAAAACCCAAACGTCTCTCAACATATGATTCCAACCTCCTAAGTCTCCATCAAGTATCATCGCAATCTCTACGAATCTGACGAAACTCCTCCTGTGAAAGGGACATATGAAGACGAAGGTTATTCACACGATCCCTCTCAATTCCTATATTGCTCGGAACCATGAGGTTCTTCCAACCTAAGCTATATATCCTCTCGGCCATCCTAGCTCTGTCTCCACTAGCTACCAACTAATCGGCCTCTACCCGGCTCTAAGCAGTCTCAATCCCGACAATCCTATCAATATGAACCTCAGACATGTGATGGGTAAAACTTACGCACATCATCATCCAGTCAATCGGCATTATCTCAAAATGTCCTAACATGCCATCCTAGGTGCCAGATGAATCAGAAGATCTCTCAGCTGGCTCTACAAATCTACTCCTCACTATCGGTGCAGAACATTGGGTCGATACTACCTCAAACCGTGTCTCCAGCATTAGTGTCAGCTCATACTCCATCGGTTCAATCCCTGATTTTTAGACATTATTTGTATTAACAATCTCCCATTTTTTGATGATGACAAAATATAAACTCATTTTGTATAAAATTAAATGTTTCAAGATTATTAATGAGTTTCATTCCATTTCTCCCCCTTTTTGTTGAATTCAAAAAGGATGATCGTCGAATTGTTGTAGAAAGAAAGAAGTCGACGATATCAAGACTCCCCCTTGATGTAGGCTCCCCCTCGTTTGTGGCACCAAGGGATCGATCTTACGAAAATTGTTGGCTACAAAACAATGTTAGAGGTGCAAGTGCAAGACAATATATCTACGTGATGGCAATATCATGACAAATGTCTCAAGGATAATCACACTTCTAAGTAATTCATACAGTGATTTCACTTATCATTCCACTAAGCTCATACAATCATCATAGATGGCAAGCTTATAATAATACAAGAAAAGATGAGCATGCATAACATAAATATTAAATTAAGTTTAGAGTAGTTGATTCTTGATTCATAGGAGATGTCATAATCAAAAGGTGGATGGTCAATTATTTAAGTAGATTAATCATATGAGAATGATTAATTAAAAAGGGAAAAATATAAGGTTGGTGAAACATGGTTTGGAGGAGTGCGAGTTTGAGGTATGAGACGGGTGAGAAGAAAGTGAATGAAGTCGATTTCATTTCTTAAGGAGTAGACTTGGTGTCTAGAATACTTGCAACAATGATAAAAGCTTGAGTGAAATTCAACTTGAGCATGAGAAGGAGGATGAATTGGTTGTGGTGGTGGTGAAGGTGGTGCATGAATGTAGACATTGGATGGGTTTGTGTGTGAATTAAGAATGGTGGAGATTTTGTGAAGTTGGTTAATCATTTGATCTCTTAGTAGATTATAGGATGGTGGTGAAGGAGATTGAATGTAGACTCTTAGAGGAAATAAAGGTGATTCATTTTGGGAAGAAGGTGGTGATTTTGGAGTGGATGTCTTGCGCTTCCATACTTGTCTTACCGACATTCTTGGTTTTTTAGAGAAGTTTGGATGGTGGTTTGAGTAAGACATTAGTGGTGAGAATGAAGATGACAATGAGAAGAAGTTGGTGATGATGAATGAAGAAGGATGGATAAGTTAAATAATGGAAGTAAAAATAGAGAATGGCAAAGCATGGTTTGAGTGATAAAAGGTGCAATAAGTGGTTTGGCTAAACAGGGAAATGCCAGCATGATACTATGTATAGGGAGGTCAAGGATATAGAAAAAGAGGCAAACTCAAAAATTTCGTTCCCTCCTGTTGGCGGTCCCATTTTGTTTGGCGGTCCCGTATATATTGGAGGGGGCCGCCTGAACTTTATGAGGGCCTTTTTTTAGAGAGAACGAGATTTTCTGGTTATTTCCTTTCTTATGTCCAGTGATTTCAGCATCTTCCAAATTCAAGAATCAACTAATTTAAGCAAGGACATATGGTCCTAAACAAAGATGCAAATCATTTAGCATATAGTAATTTTATACGCACATCATTAGTTCACATAGAAAGTTAATAGGATGATAAAATTGAAAAGATCATCCAAGTCACATATAATCCTCATTTACTATTTCTAGTCCTAATAAGTGGATAAGAAAAATTAAAACATAGTGTACTAGAAAATATAGATAATAATAGGAGTCTCTAATAGTTTTGCAAACATGTTCACTTCCGTTTCCCACTCATCATGTCCTTGAGAGCTTGTCCAATTGACCTTAACCTCTCTCGGTGAGCATATCGTTGTTGAGTTTGAAGGTTTATAGTTTCGGAGAGGTAGGTGTTCAAGTGTAAACTTTCATGAGGAGGGTTATGAAGGACTCTAGAGACAAGATTGGACGAGGAATATACGTTTTGAGAAGAAAAAGAAGAGTTGGAATGAAATGATTCTTCATCATTTTCATCAACAATGTCATCCAACAAACGAGATGAGGATGGATGATTTAGAGTGGTGGAAGAGGAGTTAGCATTTGATTCACGAGGTCTTTTCTTGCCATGATCCGATTGCATCTTTTGTTCATAATGAGGTGCAAAAGGATGCACGACTCAATCATGTCTGTGTGTGACACTTGACCTTTGAAAGGGATTTTCAAGATTTGACCAAATTCCTCTAGAGTGAGAGAGAATGACTTACTTTGTATGATAAAATTAACCACAAAATGACCCTTGGAGTTATAGTCAAATGTGAGTTGACTATAAAACTCGAGAACAAAATGAGGAACAATTTGTTTGTTTATGTTCAACAAACAATCAAAACTAATTAATCCAAACTTAGCATGGATATGACTTATGTTTTCAAAGTTTTGACTCACAACCCTACCCTCATGAAAGTACCATTTTCAAGGCTTGCAATGGTGTTTCTTAATGGTTGATTGAATTCATTTGATATGAGTGAAATGTAGTTATGGTTATTTTGGTGATCTAATCCGGTGATTCAAGGCATTGTCACCTATAATGAAAAAAATAAAATAATATGGTCATGTTTTATAGTCTTTTACTTGTAACATCTTATTCACAATGTTTCTAGTGTGTGCCTAAATGTGACAAATGTGGAGTAACGATTAACTCGACCTGAAAATAAAATCCTAAGAGTTAACCCAAACGGTCCTTAATTTGATTTTGCTCATCTAAACATGTCAGAAAATACATATGAATTATGTATCTCGAACTTTGTTCATGAGATCATTATGCATGTATTTAAAAATGTTTTAAGTTGTATTAACAATGCATAACAACAATTTTATTATGTTCCTAACGTGAGTGATTTGAAAATAAACTTGGGGTTTGGTTCGAAATCAATTTTTTTGACAAACTCACTAGTGTATGTAAATCCTATGTATAAGGGAAGCATATTAGTTATACATTATATCCTAGTAGTTGTAATTGTACAAAATTGAAAGAAAAATGGAAAATCCCCAATTTTAATTTTTGTGTTCATCATGAATCCTAGACTTAAATTGAAAGAAAATAGATGAAATGGCTTACAATTAATGATCTTTGTGATGTTTGGAATGATTATTAGTGATGATTTGATCTTCAATTAGTGTTTTGGTGGTTGATTTTGAGTTTTAGGTTGTTTTGGTTCGTGTTTGTCGCACCAACAAGGAAGAGGGGTGTTTGTTTTTGAGTTTTGAAATTTTTTGACTAAGTGTAAATATTGGGTGTCTGCTGGTGACGGTCCCATATCGATCAGGGGGCCGCCCAAATAAGTTTTAGGGCCGCCTGGGATATGGGGCCGCCCTCAGTGAGGGTTTTTGGACTGAGTTTTGACAAAAATTTTACAACAAGGAGTGATGTTTTAATTTGCATTTCGCAAATTAAGAATGTTTAACAAGCTTCGGATGAAGTTGTTAAATTGTCACGACACGAAATGGAACGCGGAATAGAATTGAGATGGAAGAAAGAGAAGCGGACTAACACGATTTATGGAATGTATTCCATCATTCCTAAACCAAGACGCAAATAGTTAATCGACTCACGTTTAAGGGGTTTCGTAAGAATATCGGTGATGTTGTCGACGGACGGCACTTTTTAGATTGAGATATGTCCTTTCTGGACATTATCACGAAGAAAGTGGTGACTTATTTCGATGTGTTTAGTACGAGAGTGTTGCACCGGGTTTTTGCTAAGGTTAATCGCGCCTTTATTGTCGCACATGATTGGGACGTCGTCGAGTCATACGTCATAGTCGATAAGAGCTTGTTTTATCTATAGTGCTTGTTGACATGCCTTTTCGGCGCTTACGTATTCGGCTTCGGTAGTGGATATAGCAAGAGTGGTTTGTTTCTTCGAGAACCAAGATGTCAAACAACATCCCACGAACGTACAAATATCGCTAGTTCTCTTTCGGTCCACATAATCTCCTGCATGATCAGAGTCGGCATATACTACTGTTTCTATGCCGGTCCCCTTAGGATACCATAATCCTAAGTGTGTAGTGTTAGCCTTACTTTTTAGTGAAATTAGTGTCTTACACGTGAATTGGACTAGACTTGGACACTGCGTATCACGCAGGGGTTATTTATGTAAACTAGGAATAGTTTGCTTTTTCTTTTAGTATAAATACCTCTCACGACTCTCCATGAGGGGTGTTGGTGAAATCATTTGTGTAATATTTCATCTCTTATCAATAAACACATCCTTTTCATCCACCTATCTCTACTTTATCTCACTAACCAATATGTCTCATATCTTATGGTTTGATCAATCCCGTCCCCTCAAAGATGTTTTGAATCGCGCTATAAGTGGTATCAGAGCTAACCGAGGGTGTTTTGTATTTGTGTTTGTTGTTTCATGCTTGCCACATCTTATTTTAAGCTTATTTTAGCTTATTTTCGTGGGCTTATTCTGAAAAAGCCACGAATTAGTTTTTTTGTGTTGTTTCATGAATATGTTTTATAACAGTTTCTTCTACTTTTTATGAGTTTTTTTGGTCCATTTGTTTTCCTAAACTCATTCAAAAAGCAGATCTAGTCCTTTTATCTTATAAGCTTATTTTCTAGTTTTTCATAAGCTGATTTGGGGTTTTAGCATATTCTGTGGTTATTGGGTTGTTACTGCTTATTTCATGTCTCTTCGGGTGCTTAAAAGCTTATCTTTGACACAATTTTTCTTGGCTTATATGAAGCTAGTGAAACATGTCATGATGCTAGCGAAACATGTATTCACAAGAGCGAAATATTACATTCTCATATGTAAGCAAAATATGCAGTTTCATGGTTAAGCGAAACATGTTACAAGTGTTACACAATCGAGCAAAATATGACATTCAAGCGAAACATGACTCTGTCTGTTTTGTATCAGACGAGCAAAACATGTTTCAGGCGAAACATGTCAGGTCAAACATGTCATGGGCGAAATATGCACAACCATGACTCACACCGAGTCAACTCGGTATTTACCTAGTTGACCTGGTCAACTCAATTGAGTCAATGTTTGACAGAAAGGAAGAAGTGAGAAGACAGACTCATTAAATCACAACAATCAACAACATCAGCCAACATCATAAACACCATCTACAATTACTACAGCCAATTTCAATTAAAAATCCAACATCATCACAAATCCAAATCTAATCCTAAAATTCCTTCGTCACAATTATAATCACCACCTCCATCCTCCATCAATCAAAACTCGAACTCAAATCAAAACAACAATGAATAAAAATGAAGCTCAATCTCAGATCTGTTCAACTTTCATTTAAAATCATTTAAGATTTTTAGTTGAACACAAACTCCTCATCGATCTATGTAAATGTAAAACCTTTTTCACTTAATTTTCGAATTTGAAGATAGACCAATAACAATTATGTTACAATCTATCCTCTTTTCGTTGGAATTAATCAAGAGCAATAAAATTTGAACCTACCTGAGACCTTATAAGATCTTGAAGCTGAAATTTCTTGCATATTTCATGAGTTTTATGACTCGCACTGAAGTGTTCATAGTTTTGTTCAAAGGAAAAGAAATGATTATCTGCTTGTTACTTAAATTGAGCAAGAAAGGTAGAAGGGTACTATGTTTGTGATTCGAGGTTGAGAGGTCACGAATAATGATCAATTATTTATGATGCGTTTTGATTTGTGGATATAAGGGTTGATGTGTTCTTTCAGTTGGAAGATATAGATGTTAGATCTGGAAAAGGATTATTGGTGTGTGGTAGGCGGATGTATTTTGAGATTTAGGGTTAGCATTAAGATAAATTAGGGATTGTGTTCTCTTTATATTCCTAATTTCTTATGGATGGGTATAACGTTTAATGGACCAAGGTTATAACCAAACTTGGGCCAGGTAATAGTATTTTAAGTGCACTGGGCTTTAGATTTTTTAATGGGCCGAGAGTTAATGTTATGATAGGGTGAATTATATGATGTTTGAGCTGGATTTGGTATTGCTAAAAACATGGGTCGATTATGATATTTATTAGATGGGTTGAGTTGTATTAATTGGACGGTTAAGTTAATGGATTAGGCCGAGTATTAAAATAATTTTATGACGGGTAATGTAAAAGTGACCAGGTTTTATTACTTGGACGACCGTGATTATGGAATATTTTTTAGCCGATATCCGTTAACCATCAAAAATCACGAACAACAACACAACAAATACAATACATTACACTAAAAATGATCCTTATCAAAATTTACCTTCATTCTTAAAGGCTAGTATTAGATTTAGATGACTATGGAGTTTTTTCGTATGATGTTACTTATTTTGGATTAAAGTAGACTTTCATGGGGAGTGTACTTATTTCGTCTTCGACTCTTTCTTTCTCCACAATGAAGATGACTTGTTCGGGCATATACAGTTTGTGATGAAGACTTGATTTATCTAGTTATACCTGGGATGCCATCAAATAACGTCTATTTTATAGCATCATTTATCCTATGCATTTAACCCATTTTGTATAATTATTGCAAAGAAATGTTACTTAATTGTTTATATTTGATAATTGCAGTCATTACAGAGGACTTAGTAAATATTAGCAAAAGGCGCACATTCTGTAGCTTAAATGAAGATATTTTGAAGATTTACTATTTTGAAGACTAATACGCCGTATCCATCAAGGAAGATACGGCATATCCGTGCCTGCACTCACAAAAGACCACAAAGGAAAGAAGATCAATACGCCGTATCCAGAAGACCAATACGCCGTATTAGAACTTTAGTATGTGAATATTTTGGAAGATATCAAACGTAGTCCATATTCTAAGAAACCCCAATACGCCATATCCAATCCCTTGGATACGCCGTATCCAACCGACTTCCAGACTATATAAATACAAAACTTAAAAACGAGTTTTAAGTGTGCTAAATCATATTCTCGATACCTAAACCACAAAAGTTAATTTTAAGAGGAAAAGAGCAGAAGAGGTCTTGCAACGCATTCCAATCCATAGAAGACAACGTGTAATTTCTTATACTTTTGTAATCGTTCTATTTTTGGTATCATTCGTTAACTCGGTTAGTTTACCTTGGCTAAAACAATTACTCTTGTATTAATTATGATGTTTGAAGGCTAATACCTTCGGGTGTTAGCCATTATTATGAAGATCTGAATGATTGGTTTTGTTTATATCTCGATTGCTTAATTTCTCGTTGTATGCTTCTTTATGTTTATCAATTCATACTTGTTTACATGCTTTTGTATGCGACCTATCATTCAACTGGATCTAGTGATACGGACCAAGTAATCTAGATGTCGGGATAGCTCTCCATATAGTAGTTTATACATCTAGAATCATAGGATCACAAGTATTGTCCTTCTAAAATCATGCTAAGGATACGCTTCTGGCTTAACTAGTTAACGGAAATTGCCTTTGGTTTATTGAACATGTTGACTAGTAGGTGAATCTAGATAATTCAACAAATAATGTGCTGATTCCATTGGATAGTTGGATAAGTGGACTACTAGTGTATAAATTTATAACAACCTAAAAATTTTCATCAAATGCAAAACCTATTTTACTGTGATCACAATTATACGGGGAAATTTTTCACTTTATTACATTACTTGCATTGTCAATATCTCAGTATGTCATGTAACTTGC